>CM062812.1:783703325-783978075 GCA_031772625.1 Pinus tabuliformis | reverse complement strand
ATCATCATGTACCATCCCTGTCATCACTACTTTGTACCATCCCTGTCATCACTCTTTGCTGAACGATGAAGTAACAATGAAGAAGAAGCGATCAAGAGTGAGTCATAAGATCATACCACTCTCCACTGACAAAATTCAATCCTTGATCCCAGATCAAGTTGTTGAACACCATGCATCCTAGTCATAGGGAGTACGGCAGTACACAATGCGTCCATCAGTAGTGCTATGGTCCCTAACCACTTTTCCCCAACTCATTGGCTAGATAAGAGGTACTTCCCATGAGTCACAGACTCCATGGGTAGGATGAGTGTCGAGGGATCGGCAAGAGAAGGTGAACCACTCATCCTGCTCATATGCCATAGGAGAACGTGAACTACTCATCCTATGCATATCTCAAACGTAGGGGAAGGTGAACCACTCACCCTACATACATGTGTCCGCAATGGTAGGGGAAGGTGAACCAGTCACCCTACACACATGTCAACCATCATGAGGTATCATAGGGGAAGGTGAACCACTCACCCTGCATCTAGTGCACCACTAGGGGAAGGTGAACCACACACCCTATGGTCGCTCATAGCTCCAAGAAGTACCCCAAGCCCCAAGGAGCTCCCAGAGCTCAGTGTCCAACTCATGCGGGACCCTCATAGAAGGGTCGTTCCACAACTCCAAGTCTCTCTCGAAAGGTAAGATTTGACCTTCCCCAAAGGCTTTGTCACAATGTTTGAGACCTGCTCATCTTTTCTAATGTGTTGGGAGCCTTATTGCTCCCTATTGTACCATAACCCGGATAAAGTAGTACTCAATATCAATGTGCTTGGAGCAGTCATGGAACACAGGATTCTCTGATAAGCGAATCCCCCACTCTAGTTGTCGTAGAAGATCACAGTGGTAACCAACATGTGCTCAAATAGCTCACTAAAGAGCTTCCTACCAAAAAGCTTCACAACGGGCCATACTCGCAGCAATATATTAGTCTCGGCGGTGCTTAAAGCAACCGATTTATGCTTCTTGCACATCCAACATATAGAAGCAGCACCCAGACATGCTCTTACGATCCACCACACTACCAGCCCAGTCATCATCTAAATATCCATGTAGTCTCAAGTAACTGGCAGTGTATCTCAGTCCATAGTGGATTGTGCTCCACAGATATCTCAAGAGATTCTTAGCAAAAATCCAATGAATGTGATGAGGCTTGACCATAAATTGACTCTATGTGTTCACAGTGAAGCATATGTCAGGACAGGGGTTGACAAAGAACATCAGGGCCCCGAAAAGTTGATTATACTCTAAAGGGTTCGCTAATCTGGACCCAGAAGCACTTCCACATAGCTTCTTAAAGTTGAGCTCCTTCGGAGTAGATAAAAACTTGCAGTCCACCATCCCACATCTCTCAAGTAGCTTCAAAACGTATTTTCCTTGAGAAAGGAAAATCTCACCTGGCTTTTGCTAGACCTCCTCCCTGCCCTACGAAATAGTGCATCAGTCCTAGGTAATTCATCTCGAACTCGGAATCCAACTCCCTCTTGCATTGATGAATGAGAGGGTCATCAACTGCCAAAAAGAGAGCATCCACATAAAGGACCAGAATGAGAGGCTTGTCCTTTTCAACCTTGAAGTATAGGTTCGGGTCAACATCGCTTCTTGTAAATCCCAGCTTCATAAGATAGTTATCAATCCTTTCATACCAAGCTCTAGGAGCTTACTTCAACCCATAGAGGGCTTTCCTCAACTTGCATACATGTGCCTTTCGATCTTGGACTTCAACCCCTCGAGTTGTTCTACATATATTTCCTACTTAAGCGAACCATGCAAGAAGGTAGTTTTGACATGCATTTGGTGTAGGCTCCATCCTTGCGGGGAAGCAAGGGCTATGATCGAACGGATGGTGGTATATCAGGCCACCCGTACAAATATTTCATCATAGTGTACTCCTTTTTTAGAGAAGCCTCGACCAATAAATCTGGCATTGAACTTTTCAACACTCCCATTTGCTCCATGTTTGATCTTGTAGAGCCATTTTGAAGTGACCACTGACTTGTCCTTGGTCTAGGAACCACATCCCAGACAGCATTCTTCGTGATCGATCTCATACTCCTCGTTCATTGCATCATTCCAAACTTGGTGTTTCAAGGCTTCTTCGAATGTACAAGGCTTAGAATGTACAATGGTACTCATGGTAGCTAAGTACCCTTGGTACCTTTTTGGCTTCTTGCTTTCACAAAATGTCCCCCTCGGTGCAATATGTTTCTCAGCATCTTCAAGAGTATCTTTGAGCCACAAAGGTATTTTTCTTGAAGTGGAGGGCTCAATGGGAGTGGTTCAATGGGATCCGTTGGACCTTAAATATCGGGCACCAAATCATCAGTTCGTGGTTCATCTTGCTTTCCTACATCGTCATCATTATTGTCCTTGCTAGGATAGGAGATCTCGAACTTTCCTAAGCGCAGAATCTTCATCGAAAGTGACATCATGACTTATCTCCACTTCCCTTTGACCAACCACACAAATTCTATATGCCTTTGAAGTTTCACTGTAGCCCATAAACGTTCCTTTCTTCCCAGATGCATCTAATTTGTTTCTTTTCTCTTTCAGCACATGAAAATATACGAGACAACCAAAAATTCGAAAATGAGAAATATCAGGTTTCCTACTCGTGAAAAATTCTTCGTGTGTCTTGAAGTCCAATGCTTGATGTGGGCATCTATTTTGAACATACACAACAGTGTTGGCAGCTTCTCCCCATAAGAACTTCGGTAGACCTTGGTCATGAAGCATGGCACGGGTGGCTTCTATGATAGTTCGATTCTTCCTTTCGGCAACACCATTTTGTTCAGGAGTATATGCAATAGTGGTCTCCCTCTTAATGCCAGCTTCTCTACAATAGTCATTGAATTCATTTGACTCATATTTGGTCCCATTATCGGTCCTCAATATTTTGATTTTTTCCCTGTTTGATACTCAACCAAGGCTTTGAAAGAGTGAAACCATTTGATCACTTCATCCTCCTTCTTTAAGAAATATATCCATGTTTCGCGAGAGAAGTCATCCACAAAAATAGCATAGTACAAATATCCACCCAAAGATGTCACGAGCAACATACCTGATAGATCAGAATGGACCAATTAAAGAATATCAGTGGTTTGAGTTTCACTTGAGAGGAATGGTCCCCTTGTAATTTTTCTAGCTTCACAACCTGTCACAATTGAAGCATCTTCCTTTTCTTCATTCTTTGAATCTCGGCTTGAACCCTTTACCTTGTCTTCTTGGACCAGATTTGTTCTGCCTCTTAGCATGCGCAAAGAAGGTGGTAGGATTGTTTCCATTGGAGGGATTGTCTCTTTCCATCATCCTTATTTCTTCTTGAATGCATCTAGCCAATAATTCATCAAATCCCGGAATCCTATCATTGTTGAGGATGGTAATATTGAACACATCCATCATTCTCTTGCAAGGCCTCCAAGTGCAATAAATAGTGAGCTCCCTGTCACCAATCACGTCTCTAATAGATAGGATATCATTCTTGATCTCAGTAATCCTCGTGAAGTAGGATTGGATGCATTCTCCTCTATCCATCTTGATGTCTTTCAACTTGTTCTTGAGAAAGAGAACTTGATTTGCATTATTTACTTTGAACATCCCAACCATTTCGTCAAACATCTCCTTGGATGTTTCCAAATTAGAAATGTAGGCAACCAAAGGCTTGTGAATAGAATCAACAATAATTTTCTTCGCTTTAACCTCACCTTTCTTGTACTTTGTTTGTGCAGCTGCAGATGCATTTGAAGGAGGCTCCACTACTCTTCCTTTGACATAGTCCATGGCATCATTTTCTTCCAAAGTCAAATCTAGACACATCTTCCATTCATGACAATCGGATTTGTCCTTAAGCTCGTCCTCGGATTTGAAGTAAGATGTAGTCATCATTGGGACTGGTTCCAACTTCTTGTGCAACATCTTCCTTTAGTGATTGCTTTTACTCACTTCACTTGGACTTTGTCTTCACCTGATCTCTGATACCATGTTAATTTTAGATAACAATGGTATTTTATATGCTTTAGCAAAATTTACTTCAATATTCCTTATTAGCCCAATGACAATATCCAATAAAAGTAATCACATTAACATAAACATATTGATAGTAAATGAAAATAGAACATAATAAACATGTGCAAAAGACAAGCCAAGACAAGAGGACATAAGATTTGTTGGATGCCAAGGAAAAACCCCAAGGTGGGGAAAACCCTTTGATCAAATCTTCTTATCATTATTATATAGTTCACCAAAGAGAGAGTGCAAATATCAAATTTACTTGCCCAAAACAATCCTGACAAAATCAGCAGTGAATAACAGTCAACTGCAACCCTAACCAGAAAGTCAATGTTGGTCAAAGCAACACCAAAATGTCCTCCAAGCAACTCGGTCAACAACAGTCCAATTCGGCTTCCAGGAGAGTCAAAGTCAACCCAAAACAGTTCGATCAAACCCAGTCAAAGGGAGAGAGTAATTATGATGTAATTTATGTGGTCAAATCTGAAGTCAACCTTGGTCAAACTATCCCATGCTGAAATATATGTAACTAGGTTCGGTCTTCATAAGTATGAAATATATTTTTGTAAATTATAAAATGAAAAGAAATTATTATTATTATTATTATTATTGGAGCATGGGTTTCATGCTCAAGTTCTTTTATTTTATAGGTCAAGCACCCATTGAGTGCTTCTAGGGTTTGTCCTAGGTCTAGAAGTCAAAAGAGTCATTGTCATATATTGAAGACCCCAATGGGCACATTGTAACTTGTAAAGGAAAATTATTTTTGTCTTTAAAGAGTCGGAATAACCCTCCAAGATCAAGTCGGCCTAGAAGTTGTCAAGTCAGCCTAATTGAAGAGCCACGTCTACCCCTTGAAGAAGCCTATATAAGGAGAGGAACTCGTCCTCCAAAAGCACACTCACTCATCTCTCATTCTATGCGAAGAAGAGGACGAAAAGAAGGACGAAGAAGAGGTCGAAGAAGGATGAAGTGTTTTGGGCTAGTTCTCTCTCTCTCACGTGCTAGAGAAAGCTAGGGTTTCTGCGCAAGGGTTTCATCTAGTTCGATCTTGGAAGGAAGGAAGGAAGGAAGGCAAGCGAAGGCTACTAAGGGTATCTCTCAAGCCCTAAGTCACAAGGAAAGGAAAGTGAAGGACAGAAGAAGGCTCTAGGAAGAAGATCGATGTTCCCACGTGTGGCAGCAACAGTTGCAGGGAAGTCGAAATTTCAGATCTGCAGTAGGAGGTCGAAGTTCTTGCAGCAGGAGGCCGAGTTGGTGCAATTGGAAGAGATTTAACTGGGTTTGGCTAGTACAAGGTTTGCACATTATCTCAAGTGGTTGATCTTGATCTTGGAGGGTATTGGTCTAAGTCATAAGGTCTTGGTATTCGTCAATTGAAATATCTATAAGAAGAGAAGAGATTTAAGGGTTTTCCCCTCAAGAGGAGGGGTTTTGGCCCTGGCTTGCAGCCTATATACTATGTCATTGTTCTTATTGTTTTGGTAGTTGTTTGATGTTTCTCACATTATAATAATAAGGAACAAAGCTAATAAGTAAAAAGGTAACACAAACAGTTATCAAGTTGAAGAGAATTAACATATTCATTGCCCTATTGAATTCTCAACATGGTATCAAAGCTAAGGTTAGCTAAGGGCATCATGAAGATCTCCTCTTTGAAGAATTTCATCAAGAAGTGTTCCAAGATAGCAAGCCATTTCAAGAAAGGTATCAAGAAAGCATGGAGTCTCTTATTTTCTTCAAAGAAAGCATCAATCAAGGAAAAGGATGAAGGTCCCTTCTCAACTCTCTCTGGCACATTCCAAGATGAAAACATTTGAGTAATTGATAGCGGTGCATCAAGACACATGACTGATCATCCCAAACAATTGAAGACCTTATCAAAAGGGAACCCACTTATTCATTGGAACTTGAAGATAACAAGAGTTATCCTGTAAGAGGTATTGGACTGACCTCTATAGAGCTGGAGAATGGAAGCAACATCCACCTCAACCACTTTCCATTTGAAATTTAGAAGATAAGGGTGATAGAGTAGCTTTCATTGATGGAAAGGTTGTTGTTTGGAGTAAAGACTCAAATCTAGAAAAAGCTAAAGTCACTGGCATTCGAGAAGGAAGACTTTGCAGGTTGAGCTCTGTTAAAATGGGCAACTAGGGCCAAATTCCACCTTAGGACAGCTCATATGATGGATATGATTATTGCATTGGATTCCTCTTTTCGAGAGATCCAATACTGATATAAAGATCATCTCATTCTGACAAGCAGAAATGTAATTTTGAATTTATTCTTTTTCATGCACAAATTGCCAAGGTCAACCTCATACAAATGTAGGCTCATGAAGCTCAATGGATGTGTCTCCTCACCCTCAACGAAGTGTATAAATAGGAGTCACCTCTCTCTCATTTGGACATCATCTCAACACATCACACCATCTCTCTCCTCTCTTGATCAGTTTGTACAACTTGGAGGCAGTGTTTCTCTTCTTCGCATGTGTTGCGGGTGGCCAAATTCTTCTGGGGCAGAACAGGTTGAATTTCAGGAAAACAGACCAGCAATGACCCACGTTGACTAGGGCTCATTTGACCTCCGTTGACATCTATTTTGAGGGCAAAATTTCAATCTTTCGAGGCCACATTTATTGGCACAGATATCGAGGAGTTTGGGATGTTGAGAATTCAATAGGGCAATGAATATGTTAATTCTCTTCAACTTGATAATTGTTTGTGTTACCTTTTTACTTATTAGCTTTGTTCCTTATTATTATAATGTGAGAAACATCAAACAACTACCAAAACAATAAGAACAGTGACACAGTATATAGGCTGCAAGCTAGAGCCAAAACCCCTCCTCTTGAGGGGAAAACCCTTAAATCTCTTCTCTTCCTTGGTCAAACTCGGCCTGAAGAGGAGGTCAAACGCAGCCCAAAACAGCTCGGTCAAACTCGGTCAAAGGAGAGAAAAAATCTTTTATGATTTTCTACAGTCAAAACAAAAGTCAACCTGAAGTCAACGTTGGTCAAACAATCCCAAACACCTCGATTTCTTTGCCCAGAAATGCAGCCTAAGGAGATCGAAATTCTGCCGTAGAAAATGCAATCAACTAGGTCAACGCTGCCCTGAACCCTGAAATTTTCAGCCTACAAATTGTCCCAAAAATTCGTCCTCCATCGCCACATGTGAGAGAAAGAGAGATGATCACCAATCAAACCAAGAGAGAGAAGAAATGATGAGTAAGTGATGTCCAAATGAGGAGAGAGGTCACTCCTATTTATACAATTCGTCGAGGGTGAAAGGACATCTATTGGGCTTCTTGAGCCTACATTACGTTGAGGACGACCTTAACAATTTGTGCAGGAGAGAGAATAAATTCAAAATTCCACTTTTGCTTGTCCAAATGAGATGATCTTTATATTAAATTTGGACCTCTCGGAAAGAGGAATCCAGTGCAATAATCATCTCCATCATATGAATTGTCCCAAGGTGGAATTTGGCCCTGAATCCAATGCAATAATCATCTCCATCATATGAATTGTCCCAAGGTGGAATTTGGCCCTAGTTGCCAATTTTAACATGTATCAATCCTTCCAGATGTTGTTCAAAGAAATAAAAAATGAACATCAAATCAAAGTTACCTTTTGTGATGGCCTTTCATCATGACATCTTTCTTGCCTGCAACACCAACATCCTACATGTTCATAAACACATCACCAAGGCTTTTAGTGTCAAGGGTCCCTTTTTCTTTACAGACCTTATCAGGGTCTTCATACCTTCTCTATGGAGATGTCATAGCTAATTCTCCTAGTCATCGGATGTTGATTACCTTTTCTTACGTGACCATAGTTGCATCTTTCACGGTCTCTTCTTTCTCTCTTCACATATTGCTTCCGAGGAACTTCCATCCATAGTTCCTTCATCTAGATTGTCAACCACCTCATATTCCATATGAGGACATATTATGTTGATTTCATCTTGTCAATATGTGAACCATGCTTTCATGCATCTTTTTGGAAGAGATCCTTATTCATGCTCTCAAGTAGAGCATTTACTCGTGCTATCTGCAACTATATGATGACATGACTTAAATTATTAATATATGCATACACACCTCTTTTCTCTTTTTGGTCATCTAGACTTCCTTCGACAGCTTCCTTTCCTTGATTGAAAGTACTCCAACCATCTTGACTTGTTGCACTCCTTTGTCACCATACCATCATCCTTCTAAACAATGTGTCCCACACAAGGTGGAGTGATCAAAGAAACACTTGCTTCTTTCAAGTAAAGGTGAACCTTCTAATGAAGATTCCAACAGAGCATCTAGTTATCCTCATCCGTCAGAAGCTCCTTTCTCATGATGATGATGTATGATGACTTTCTTCTATCATGCTCGATGATTTTCATATGCACTACACATGCTGTTAATCAAGTTACCAAGTGTTAGTTTTTGTAGCATTGATTATGTTCTAGCCACGAAATTTGGTGGAGAGGCTAGAATACATGTATTCTCCAAAACCCAGAAATCGTTTCTGGAAATTCCACCTAGAGACGACTTAATTAAAATAATTAATCTTTTTTTTAATGGTGCCTAAGTCTAAACTTAGGAAAACTGATTAATTAAAGGGTATTAATTAAGTCATGGTGAGAATCTTCTAGAAGAAGACATGGATCAAGTTCTAGTTAATCTTAGCCATCAATTATGTTTTAATCTTGGCCGTTGATGTCTCAACGAGAGATTATAAGAAGAAATTTGATGGGGGTTGGAGAACACACTTGAGACACCAAGGAATTTGATTTTGTTGGGAAATCGATCTCCAGAGTAGCAACATTCAGTTGTCGGAGGTGATTCAGTAAGATCGAAGCAGTGAGAGAGGGGCAGGGATAGTAAGGTCGGGAGGAAGATTTTCCAGTCTAGTGAGTGCATAGCAAAGAGACAGAGAGTTCCACAGAGAAGCAGTGCAGAGCAGAGAGGCAGCGCAGTGCTTCAGAGGGGAAGTCGTATTTTGCTGGGGAGAAGCAGTGATTTAGTGCCAGAAGTCGAAGTGGGAGCCCAGAGGCCAGGAGAGTCCATTTTCCAGACAGCAGTTGATCAGTTAACGAGAGAGATGCAGTTATTTTGCAGCAGTTTGCTAGTGCAAAAGAGAATCACAAGGAAGGAAGAGCACACACAGAGGGAATTCTTTCCTCGAGGAACTTCTAGCCCAGAAGTTTGAATTTTCCTAGCAGAGCAGCAGTAGTTGTGAGCATATTTGCCCATTCCAACAGGGAGTGTGAAAATCAAGTCGGCAGTTGTGTAGAGGAGAAGAGGAGGAATTCGACATTTTTGCAGAGATGGCATCACTAGGGCTAAAGAGCTCAGGATCGATTGGAGGGAGCCTCCAACTATGTGATCTGGATGGCAAGAATTTCATGTCTTCTATATGAGTATGATCTCAAAGCTTTCATCAATAATGTGGTAGTTGTACCTACAGACGCAGATCCGCTAAAGGCCTATAAGAAGGAGATGGCGAAGGCAAAGAGGTTGATTCTTGATGGGGTTCGAGCTCATGTGGTGTCTCACATAGCTGGCAAAGATATTGCCCGACAGATGTGGGAGGCACTCGATGTTATACGAGGGATCTTCCAAGCAGCGAAAGATGTAACTTTAGGAGAAGTTGAGATGCACAAGGATGCAGAAATAGGAGAGCATAGACCCCTTCCTCACTAGGCTTCAAGATATCCGAGACCAGTTGTGTGGAGTAGGGTCAGCACCTCAACCTACAGAGTTGGTGGAGTTTGCTCTCAATAGCGTTTTCGAAGATGGCAGGTCTTCGTCCAAAGTATTCTAGGCAGAGAAAAGCCGTCAGACTGGGTTCGAATGTGGGCTCATCTGCAGCAAGAGGAGATGAGGCGAGACTTGGTGAAGACCACCATCATAGGCAGCAGCAGCAGCAATGAGACGAAGCAAGAAAATGAAGAGGAGAATGTGGCCCTCGCATCAAAGCGACATCATGAGCAGCGTAGGAGGAAGGACATTTCCAAGGTGAAATGCTTCAGATGTGATGGACTTGGCCACTACAGCACTCAATGTCCTCTCAAAAAGAAGGACAAGGAGGAGAAGCAAGATCAGCACGCTACATCCACAGCGATCAACAAGTTGTCCTCCCGATTGGAGGAAAAGTTTGCCATGATCACCGAGATACCTCTAGGAGTGAAGTGGGGTGATTTGGTTTTGTAGCCCCAGAGAGCTATAGTTGGGCAGGATTCTTGAGGAAGTCCACCTCATGAATCAATACCTTGCTACGGGAACCCAAAACATGCAGTAGCAGGATGGATCAATTGCAATTGGTGCAATCAAGTGCCATAGTGATAGATGCAATAGCTAGAAGCAGTCATATACTGGGCAGCGCAGTGCAAATTTGGCAACGATGCAGATGGCACAGAGCAGAGTCAGCAGCGGCGCAAAGGCTTCAGCGACAATATAGAGTCTAGTAGCAGCCAAGACTCAAGTGGAAGATGCATCATTCTGATCACAGTTGATTCAGTATTTTGGATGCTTTTTAATTGCAGTTACAGCAGCAGCAGATGAAGAGGGAGTTGCAGTGCAGATGCAACGTTGGTAGCAATTCAGCAGACCAGCAACAGCACAGACGTAGTGTTTATCAAAGTTGTGTAGTAGTTGGTGGGCAGCAGCAGCCAAACATCAACAACGTGATAGGAGGTGGTGCAGAGATAGGGTGTTGCTTCAGTGGGTTGCAGCGCTAGAACACATTCCTCGCTAAGAGGGAGTGTTAGTTTTTGTAGCATCGATTGTGTTCTAGCCACAAAATTTGGTGGAGAGGTTAGAATACATGTATTCTCCAAAACCCATAAATCGTTTCTGGAAATTCCACCTAGAGATGACCTAATTAAAATAATTAAGGAAAACTAATTAATTAAAGGGTATTAATTAAGTCATGGTGAGAATCTTCTAAAAGAAGACATGGATCGAGTTCTATTTAATCTTAGCCATCAATTATGTTTTAATCTTGGTCATTGATGTCTCAATGAGAGATTATAAGAAGAAATTCGATGGGGGTTGGAGAACACACTTGAGACACCAAGAAATTCGATTTTGTTGGGAAATCGATCTCTAGAGTAGCAACATTCAGTTGTCGAAGCAGTGAGAGAGGGGCAAGGATAGTAAGGTCGAGAGGAAGATTTTCCAATCTGGTGAGTGCATAGCAGAGAGACAGAGAGTTCCATAGAGAGGCAGTGCAGAGCAGAGAGGCAGTGCAGTGCTTCAGAGGGTAAGTAGTATTTTGCTAGGGAGAAGCAGTGATTCAGTGCCAAAAGTCGGAGTGGGAGCCCGGAGGCCAGGAGAGTCCACTTTCCAGATAGCAGCTAATCAGTTAGCGAGAGAGACGTTGGTCTGAGCTGTGTCACGCAGAACTGCATAGGCTGACGCAAGGACTACGCAGAGGCAGCAAAGAGCAACTCATCTTGAGCCAAGATCAGTGTCGAATCATCGGAGGAAGTGAGATTTTTCTCACTAGATCTTATGTCAGTTATTTCTCTATTTGGATTGCTAGATTTGAACATCCATAGTCTTGTACTTATATTTACTACTGCATAATAAAAAACCCTCGGTTGCTGCACCGGTTTTTCCCAAGTTGGGTTTCTCTGGGGACATTGGTCCAAAAATAACAGTATTATTTGTGTGTGTGTATCTATTCTTCCGCGTTATTTTTCTTCCGCAATATTGTATTTGTGAAGGCTGCAGTAGGATTTGGGGTTTCCGAATTTTCACACCAAGAGCTTCTTCCAATATAATATGTCTGCTACATCCATGCAGACTTCCACTTCAAGCTATCTTTCAAGCTTCTTATAATGATGTCATGAGCTATTGCTTCAATGGTATGTGTCCAGTATGATGCCATCTTCTTCTAAGATGCATTTTGTCATAATGCTTCTTATCTTCACTGCCCTAGTGCAGGTCTTTTCACCTCCTACTTAGCTAGGATCTCCCTTCTTGATTTTGATGATGATAGAAGATGTCTTCTTGATGAAGAAGTCTTCCTTCAAAAGTGGTCCTTCAACGAGAGGGAGATCACCTTGATTCCTTGATGATGATGATTATGCTTCTTCCTACTTCTCTAGTATGTAGAGACTTTTAAATGCTTCAATGTGTAGTTCTTCTATGGATGAGATAGGGTTTTGAGGTCTTATTAGTTCCTTCTAGTCACGCTTGTCAAACTTACAACTTCAGTTTTCGGCCCTTCTTCAAAATTTTAGCTTGTTGTTGCAGGACTGCAATTTCAGCTTCTTCTGCAAAAACCCTAGTTCATATGTGTGATTAGAAGATGCATGGATTTGTCTCTTTTCTCCTTCGCTTGAGATGGGAATCTTCTTCTTATTAATCCAGCTTGCAAGGGAGACTTCTTTTGCCCCAAAACTTCAGCTCTTTTGGAGTAGCTTATACTTCAGAATATTTTGCTGCAAGATGATGCACTAATCTTCGCACATGTGGAGGAATATTGCCCAAAAACAGATCTAAGACGCTACACTTATCCTTCTTTCTTCGTAAGGTATTAGGTTTCTTTCTCTCTTGATCGAACTTCTTATTGCTTCTTAGATGCTTTTCTAGTGCTTCGCCCCTTGAGCATCCTTCTTTAAGCTACCTTTCCTTGTCTTGTCACCTTAGCTCTGATACCGTGTTGAGAAATCTAGGGGCAGCTAGAGTAGATGATTTCTCTTAACTTGATAACTGCTTGTGATATATTTTTACTTAACTTGATTAGCTTCTTCTTTCACGTAATTATTATTAGTGTTCTTTATCATCAAATAGCTACCAAACAATAAAATCAATGAGACAATAGGACACAAGATGTAAGTGATCAACCAAGGCCAAAAGCTCTCCAACTAAGAGGAAAACCCACAAGAATTCTTCTATTCTCATAGAACTTCAATTGATGAATTCCAAGACCTATGACCCTTGACCAAGACCCTCCAAGACCAAGTCAAACCTTCCTTGCAACAAATTCTGCAATTTCGACTTACCCAACAAATTCTTCTAGAACTTCAACCTGCCCAGCAAATTCTTCTGCAATTTTGACCTACCCAACAAATTCTTCTGCAACTTTGACTTTCCCAACAAATTCTTCTGCAACTTCAACCTACCCATCAAATTCTTCTGCAACTTTGACCTACCCAGCAAATGTAGAAACCTTAACACGAAAGAGAGAGAGAGAGAGACCCAAAAACTTCGATCTAGTTCTTCTCCTTCTTTTTCGTCCTTTTCTGGCTTCTATCTTGAGAAGATCGAACTTGCCTGAGTCTCCAAATGAGGTCGAGTTCCTTCTTATTTATAGACTTGTGATGGGTATGAATTGCTATCTTACACTAACTTGTCCCTTCATGTAGGCCAACTTGATCTTTGCACCATGACAAGGTCTTGGAGGGTCTTTTGACTCAAATAAATTCATTTTACAATATGTAACATGCCCAAATGGGTCTTCAATACATGACAATGACTCAATTGACTTGTAGACAAAATAACAAGCCCTAGAAGCACTCAATGGGTGCTTGACCTAAAAATAAATTTCCCTTGAGCATGAAACCCATGCCTCAAGAATCAACAATAATAAATTTATTTTTCTTTTCATTAAATACATAAAATCATGATTATATATATCATTATGAAGATCGAACCTAGTTACATATTGCAATAGATCCAGATAAAGACAGTCTTTTCAGTGAAACTTAATTGGTTTTCAATGAATGCATACGGTTCCAGCCAACAAACTATTGGTGCATTCCCTTTCAATGTTATGGATGTCATAGAGTAGGGCATACTTAGGTCAAAGGTCCTTATCAGTATCAGTTTAGATCACTAGGAAGCTTGCAGAGCTATGTGAATAAAGTTGCCAAGCCAGGTTCGCCCAAGTGTCTCAATCCAAACAAGGATGGCCAAGCTCCATCTCCTTCTCAAACTGGAGATGCCAAGGATCAAATTGTAAATTCATAGGGAGATACTCTGATAGACAATTAAACAAAATCTCTAGGTAAGACACTATGCTCTCTTGTTTTATTGATAGAATCCCTTATTCTGCAAGTTTGGAGTTATCCCTTGGTCTCTAGCTCTCTCAATTGCAATTTGGATGGCTCCCTTTCTGGAAGGACAAGTCAAAGTTTTCCTAATATGGTATATTTTCCACCCTCAGTGGCAGAAAAGGCACACCTCTCATCAACAAACTAAATTGAGGTATGAGACAAGCTTTTGTAAATTGTTCAATTTGTATTTGAGTTGAATGTTGAGGAAAGACCTGGATAAAAGATTAGTAGGCAGACCTACAACAGTATACAAGAAGTAGATTGGCAAAGTTGATTGACATTATACCATTACATATCTGACATACATCAGCGGAGACAACAGTAAGGGTTTATTTGTATATCATTGTAAGTGGGTCATTGTCCCTAGTACAGGAGCCCACATTTATTTTTCTATCTTTTATTTTCAGGGTGGTTGGGTGGTGCAAGGTAGAGAGTGAAGTCTCCCTCAGGTTGGAGCCTGAAAATACTTCAGGGTGGCAAGGTGGTGCTACGGCAAGTTGGAGCTTGCAGGGTGTTGGAGCATCCTTTCAGTTGGAGCTGATAAAACTAGGGTGTTGGAGCATCCTTCCAGTTGGAGCTAGTAAAACCAAGGTGTTGGAGCATCCTTTCAAGAGTTGGAGCTTCTTGATAAAACAAAATGCTTTTCTAATAAAGTACTAGGAAGTTGGAGCTTCGCTTCTTTGGAGCTAATGAATAATTGTACTCATCTATATTAGAAGGCATTCAGTACTTTTTCTCTCGAAAGGGTTTCCACCTAAAAATTTCTTGTGTATTGTTCATGTGATGTGATGTTGATTTATGTTTTGATCTAATGCTAATGATATTTAATGCTCTGTAAGTTTAAAATTAATTGATTGAAGTGAAATATTGATTCACCCCCCTCTCAGTATTTCCAACAATTACAACAGAAGTGGACGGAGATAAACGAACAAATCCCCAATATCAATAATTAAAAGGAGTGTGATGATCAAAGTGATCAACAATAGAATATATGGGATACCAATTCGCTGACCCTCTCACTCTGTCAACCTCTAATAAAAGGCAAAGGCCACCTCCACAACCTACAAACACTATAGATATTAGAAAACCCCACCATTTCAACTCTCGGTGATCCAATCCCTATCTTTGACTTCAACAATAAATCCCCAAAGAAATTATGAAGGCACTACAAGCAATGTTGCATGAAACAAGGACATTTTTTGGAAGTGAAGTGTCGAAAGCATTATTTTCCAAAAATATAAGAAGTGAAGCATCTCGAAAGCGTCTAATATATATATTTGCATTTATATATTATATTCTTGTAAAGCTCATTAATACATACACATTCTTTATGCTTAACAATATCATGCATCAAAAGGTTCAACATGTGCACCAAGCACCCGGACCAAAATATCTGTGGATGAGTACACTCAATAATTTTTCCAGTTGCCTTACAATTTGTTGCATTATCAGTGATCACTTGAACCACATTATTAGGACCAACATCTTTGATTGATTTCAATTAGAGATCTGCAATGTTTTGGGAAGTTGCACTGATGGAGGAGTCATGACTTGCAAGAAGCATTGCACCATTAGCAGATTCACCAAGAACATTTATCAAATGTTGGTTTCTAACATTTGTCCAACCATCTGATACAATGGATACCCCACAATCCACCCACTCATTTGTAAAATGTGTCAAAGCTCTTTGAACCTTTTCTTTTTCTCTTTCTAATAACACAATTCTAGCTTTCTCATAGTTGGGGCTCTTGTATCCTTTTGGGGCTTCATTGATGCCCTTAACCATATCATGCCAATAGGGAGAGTGAAGCACATTGAATGGTACATCGCAAGCACAAAGAAATCAGACCACCTTTCCATCCACATCATCCCTCCCAGCAACATTCAGGAAATTTGCTATTGTTCTTCTATTTTCAGAGGTTGCAGAAGTACCATGAGGAGATGAGCTACCAAATCTAGAGGTTGCACTTGATTCAGAATGAGTTTTTTGTTTCTTGTTTTTCTTTTGTGCAACCTCCTCTATTTGAACGTATTTTCTTCTTTGTTCCATTGAAACCTTAGGGCAAATTGCTATCCCCACAGGACCCTTTTTCTCATCACTGTCCATCACCCCACAAAGATGCCTCCTCACACAAGTATATGAACCACTATATGGTTTTCCTCCATGAAAACCATGAGGGCACAAAAACTTGTAGCTTCCACCACCTTTGCCCCCCTCAAGTTTGGTCACATAATTCCACAAGGGTGTCAATGCAGCTTTCCCCTCTTGCATTTCAATGTCCTCTTCATCCCCTTCCTCCTCATCATACATTGGATCACTCATATGGGGACCATTATCCTCTTCTTCTTCTTCCCTTCTATTCCTACTCCCCAACACCATCATGAAAACCAAAAGTGGAATGATACATATAAGCCAAAAGAACACCATTTTGGAATATGAATATAGATGGACAACCTGCAATGAAATGAGCAAGAAGAAAGAATGGGAAAGAGTAGGAGAGAGAGGAGAAAAAATACAAACAACAATGACAAAAAAATGAGGGAGTTTGGGTTTGCACTTACCTCTTTAGCTCTTGTAGATGGCAGCCCTTCTTTACTCCTCCAAGCTCCTCCTCCTTCACTCCTCCAAGCTCTCCTCAAGCCTTTCTTCTCCAAGCTCTCTTCTCCTCTCTTCTCCAAGCTCTCCAAAGATGCAAGAATGAGGAAAAGAGGGGAAATGCCTTTTAACCCCATTTATCATTTCCCTAACTCACCATAAACCCACCCCCAACCCAAGTTAAATCACAAAAAAAATAAAAATAAATAAAATTGGGCCTCTGTAGAACTGCCTGTCCACCTATGGATCCATGCTCTATGCTCCACAAATCCGAGGCGTATCCTTTTCCGGATCCGTGGATCGATAATCTAGAACCGCCAAAGGATTTCCAAGAATCAACCCAAATTGTTGGAACCGCAGATCCG
Organism: Pinus tabuliformis; assembly: GCA_031772625.1. NCBI lineage: Eukaryota > Viridiplantae > Streptophyta > Pinopsida > Pinales > Pinaceae > Pinus > Pinus tabuliformis. The sequence goes on along the minus strand of CM062812.1, from coordinate 783,960,997 downwards.
ATATTTGGATCCGTAGTTCTGCCAAAGTATCGGCCAAGGATCTGTACAGGACACAATTTCGGCAGCATACGAAGGATGGGCAACAACCCGAAGAGCTCTATCAAATAATAATTATCATTTAATGCGCTAGCTACAAGGCTAACTTGGATATTCATAGGTGACCTGGCACATTAGTGGACACGGATATCCCAAGCATAGAGATAATATCCTCATAGAAGGTGCAAGACTAGCACAACCACTACCACCAATAAACATGGTCAAGGCTGCTAGTGCAGAATTTTATGGTGATATCAAGTTAGATAAAAACCAATATGCCAATACATTTCTTTTCCAATGACCATGTGATCTCCCCTTAAGACCTGAATACAAACGCATGATGCAAGAATTACTATACAAATTTAGAGACAGGGAAAATCCAATATTTAAAAGATATTATGTTGCATCATCGCCAGGGATTATCCTTGAACTTGTAAGGAAAAGATTTGAAGAGCAAGGGAAAATTTTGAATATTACTCTCTTGCAGGTCTACATCAAGAAATAGAGAAAACACTTTTGGTTGCATGCATAACATTCAAAGCTTCTAAATAGCAAAAGAAACATTCAAAAACAATCTAGCGGCCTCTTTGTAACGATTTCGGAGAAACGTATGTTTATGGCTATTTTAAGCCCAAGTGAAAGCAAACATCTAGTTCTAGCCATTGTTCATGCTCTTAAAGGAAAGGAAATAAAAAACAGTTCTCCAAGTTTCACCTGGCTTCCAAGAAAAGAGTTTCATTTAAGAAACAGACCAATGCAAGAAAAACAAGTAAATACTATATTTGTGGCAAGTCAGGCCATTGGGCTAAGAAGTGTCCTCAAAACAAATCAAAGAAAGGTATCAAGATATCAGCACTGTTTTCCTCACACATTGATCCAAAGTACTTTGACCCTTGTTCTGATTCTGATCCAGAAGTTGTATATAGTATTGAGTCTTGACTATTTTGATTCTAACTATTCTACTGAACCATCATCTACTACAAATCCACCTTATATTATTATTGAGATATTGACCTTTTATGTATCAACATGCTAACACTGTCTTTTGATGGCATTTCCTCTAGAATTACTGAACTCCGCCGACAATTAGCCAACACACCTGACTGGGCTATTCATAGACAAAGATCTCTTTCTGCTCAGATTGATCATCTTTCTTCCCAACAACCCTGTGAAACTGCGGTGAATCCCTTAGATTCTTTCCCATCATCTGTTTCCCTCTCATTCCCAAATATTGCAAATATTCCTCTAAAGAGCAGAGCCTACAACATGACAATCAACACAATACAAACAGGAGGCAAAGGAAGCACCAAATAAGCCAAATGCAACAACAATAAACAAAAGGGTCTACTTTAAGAAGGCTTGCAAAAGAGGTTATTAAAGATAAAGAACGATTGCAAATTCTGCCATTAAAGGAAGATGCATTATCGGATGAAGAATTAGCACAAACACTTGCCCAAGCAGATCCTAATTCTAGATCTCATAAGGAGCCCAAGGAACCAAGCCAAGGCCTGATTCAGTATGCACCTCGATACCAAGAAATAAAAGGCATCACAGACCGAGTAATTATTCCCATAGAAATCAGACCCAAATTATACAAAGCCTCCAATTTGGATGCTCAGATAGACACAAGCTCTATGTTTTCGTGTGCTAAGGTTGGAATGGTTCCATCATTCTACTATTGGGAAGAACTCGTACAAACAAGGGTAAGAGTTATTAATGGAGATATCCTAACAAGATCAGTAAACATTTCTCGATATATGATAATTGATTGCAACGCACTATAGAATTTTATCAATATAACACTGGTCCAGACGATCTTCTCAGTTAGGATTTTGTGCAAAAGCATCAGTGCTTTACTCTATGTTTTCTTGTGCTAATGTTGGAATGATTCCATCATTCTACTATTGGGAAGAACTCATACAAACAAGGGTAAGAGTTATTAATGGAGAAATCCTAATAAGATCACTAAAGATTTCTCGATATATGATAATTGATTGCAACGCACTATAGAATTTTATCAATATAACAATGGCCCAGACATTCTTCTCGGTTAGGATTTTGTGCAAAATCATCAGCGCTTCACTCTAAGAAAACATAAAGTTAGCATCATGGTTGGAGACATTCTTACTAAAGTAACTAGTAAGAATACTTACCAAATTAGGATTCTAGATACTGCTAGCTGCATTGATGAACCAAAAGAGTCAACTGACAAAATCATGAAAAAAAGGGTGGTCAGAAATACCAAATGCTAGCTCCAATTGTGCAAAAAATAAAGGCAAATTGCACAACTGAAATCCATAATACTTTCTAGTCAAGAGAGCAATAGTTGTGGATTTCCCACATACATAATATTTTAAAGGAGGCCACAAAAGGCAGCTTCCATTCCAATGTCCCTAAAAGAACAGGCTTACTGCAGAGAAGAAATACAAGATTTGCTAGAGAAGAAGTTGATTGAGACTCGAGAGCTCCTATGTGAACAAGAATTTAGAGCAGAAATGAGGTAAGCCAAGGCTGATAATAAATTTCAAAAAAATAAATAAAGCACTACTGCCACTTTAGTATCCAATACACAACAATGAACTACTACTTCAAAAGATCAAAGGATGTAATGTACTTAGCAAATTCGATATGAAGAGTAGATTTTGGCAAGTAGTAATAAAGCCAAAGGATAGGTTTAAAACTACTTTTGTATTCCTCGTGACCAATACCAAGAGCAAGTCATGCCTTTCAGTCTTAAGAATACTCCATCCAAATTCCAAAAACACATGGAAGATATTTTCAACGACTTAAAACTCATTATTGTATACATTGATGGTCTCCTTCTTTGCTCAAAAGATCTTAAACAACATACAGAACGTTGGAAAAGTTTTACCAGAAAGTTTACCGATATGGATTAGTTCTCTCTAATAAAAAGACGGTAATTGGCAAAACTAGGATGGAATTCGTAGGTCTTATTATAACAGAAGGAAAATTCCAACTTCAAGAGCATGTGCTACAAAAACTTGTTGCATTCCCTAATGAGATTAGAGATAAGAAACTACTCCAAAAGTTTCTTGGTGCACTAAACTATGTTAGGTACATTTAAAAGGGACAAGCAAAAGATGCATCTTATTTGTACAAGAGAATGAAAACAGAAGATCACCCATGGACACAGGAAATGACAGATGTAGTCCAGAGAATCAAAGACAGGGTAAAAGCCATGCACGCACTGTAAAGTTTTGTAGATGTTCTATGCTAAGAGCAATTTCACTTTTCTCACAGCAATCATACAAGTAGATAAGCAAAATGCAGATAGAACATATAAGCAGATCTTACAGAAGACAAATCAGAAACAAGAAAAATGTATGTGTTTGTTTCGGCGGTCAACAGGATGCTTCAACCAGCAAAGTCTCCTTTGGTCAGCCAGCCCAGCATGTGTCACAACAACCCTCCAACCAGTAGATGAGTCAACCCAAGTCAGTTCTACAAAAGTCAACGCTGTCCTGAAAAGTCAACGCAGCAGCAAAACGGTCAACCCTTTGACCTCGATTTTTGTGCCAGGTAGTATGGCCTTCAAAAAATCGAACCTCCCACAAGTTTTCAGCTTGTTTGGACCAAGCGTTGACCAAAGTCAACGCTAGTCAAACTTCTGCGAAACCCTAGCAGCAGAAACCCTAGCAGCAGAAAAATCCTCTTCGTCCTTCCCACGTGTGGCTGAAATTCGTCCTCCAGGTAGCTCGTACTTTTAGGATGAGAGAGGAAGATGTGAGTTGTGTTGTGATCAAATTCTCTCCAACTTTTCCTGTATATATATATCCATCAATGAGGGTGTGTGATACATCTGTTGGGCATGTGAGCCTACATTACAAAACTGGCTGACCTTTGCACATATAATTTATTAAGAATAATAAATTCAAAATATAAGTTCTGCTCATCGGATTAAGACTATTTTTATATGGATTTTACACCTCTCAGAAAGAGGAATCCAACAAAAATATTAGCCTCTTAATCTGAGCATCAGAACATGGAGTTTGGACCTAGTTGTCCAAATTTAACACTCCCTCTCAACTAGGGAGAACTCCATCTATTAGTGCAATTAACATCGTGAGTCATCCCGCCGAAACTTGCTTTGCTGGCTTCTTTATTTCAGAACAGAAGTGGGTCAGTCACAAAGACATCATTCCCCGACTGACATAATTCAGTCCAGAGGTCCCAGACCTCACAAATCTTGATCCCAGATCAAGTGGTTGGACCATGCCATCCTAGATAGAGAGTACGGCAATCTCTGATGCGTCCATCAGTCTTTGCTAATAGTCTCTAGCTTTTCCACACCTCATTGGCCAAATGAGAGGTACTTCCCATGAGCCCTGAACTCAATGGGTAGGATGCATACGGGGCACAGATTAAATGAGTGGCGAACCAGCTCAATAATCACAAGAGTGGGGCAGAAGCATTATGAGTGCTTATAGCTCCGAGAAGCTATCCCCAAAGCCCCCCAGAGCTCCCAGAGCTCATCGTCCAACAGGACCCACATCATAGGGTCTTTCCACGACACCAAGACTCTCACGGAAGGTTAGGAACTTGACCTTCCCCAAGGGCTTAGTGAGAATATCCGCGACCTGCTCATCAGTTCCTATATGATCGAGCCTTACGGCGCCTCGCTGTACCATATCCCGGATAAAGTGGTACCTGATATCAATATGCTTGGATCGGTCGTGGAACACAGGATTCTCAGTCATACGAATCCCACTCTGATTATCACAAAGTATTACAGTGGTATCTAGCACATGTTGGAACAGCTCACTAAAGAGCTTCCTCAACCAAACTGCTTCACAACAGGCCATACTAGTAGCAATGTATTCGGCCTCCGCGGTGCTCAAAGCCACCGACTTCTGCTTCCTGCTCATCCATGAGATCGAAGCAGAACCAAGATTGAAACAGCATCCAGATGTGCTCTTACGATCCACCACACTGCCAGCCCAATCGGCATCAGTATATCCTCGGAGTATCACACTCCCGGCAGTGTATCTCAGCCCATGGTTTATCGTGCCCCGAAGATATCTCAAAAGATTCTTGGCACCAACCCAGTGAAAATGATGAGGCTCAACCATCTGTTGACTCAAAGTATTCACTGCAAAACATATGTCCGGACGGGTGTTCACTAAGAACATCAAAGCTCCTATGAGTTGACGATACTCAGTAGGATTGGCCAAGATAGGCCCTGCAGCGCTGCCACTCAACTTCTTAAAGTTGAGTTCCATTGGTGTCGACACGGACTTACAGTCCACCATCCCAAATCTTTCCAGAAGCTTCACAATATACTTTCCTTGAGAAAGGAAAATCTCTCCAGGTCTCTGCCAGACCTCCAGGCCTAGGAAATAGTGCATCAGTCCTAGGTCTTTCATCTCGAACTCAGCAGCAAGCTCCCTCTTACATTGATGAATGAGAGGGTCATCACCTGTCAGGAAGAGGTCGTCCACATACAACACTAGAATGAGAGGCTTTCCTTCCTCAACCTTAAAGTAAAGGTTTGGATCAGCATTGCTTCGAGTGAAGCCCAGCTTCATCAAGTAACTATCCATCCTCTCATACCAAGCTCTGGGTGCTTGCTTTAACCCATAGAGGGCTTTCTTCAACCTGCAGACATAAGTGTCTCGATCTTGAACTTCAAATCCCAGAGGTTGTCCTACATACACCTCTTCCTTTATTGCACCATGCAGAAAAGCGGTCTTGACATCCATCTGATGAAGACTCCATCCTTGCGTAGCAGCAAGGGCTATGATGGATCGGATGGTGGTATATCGAGCCACAGGTGCAAATATATCGTCATAGTCAATTCCTTCCTTTTGAGAGAAGCCACGGGCAACAAATCTTGCCTTAAACTTTTCAGCACTCCCATCAGATCCATGTTTAATCTTGTAGAGCCATTTAGCGGTGACAACAGATTTGTCCTTCGGTCTCGGGACCACATCCCAGACATCATTCTTCATAATAGCCTCATATTCTTCATGCATAGCATCCTTCCAGACTTGATGCTTGATGGCTTCTTCAAAAGATCCAGGTTCAGATTGTATAATAGTACTCATGGCAGCTAGATACCCTTGGTATCTACACGGCTTCTTGCTTTCTCGGAATGTTCCCCTTGGGGCAGCATGACCCTCAGCATCTTCGAGGATGTCCCTGAGCCACGATGGCCTCTTTCCTAGAGAAGGGGAAGGATCAATAGGGTCCATTGGCCCTTCAACATCAGGCATAGTCTCATCCTGGGGTTCTTCCAGATTTCCAGGTCTTTCTTCATGGTTTTCTTCAGATCTAGGAAGATCTACTATCTTCAGGGAAGCATCTTCGTCAAAAGTGACATCATGGCTTATCTCTACTTCCCTTTGACCAGGTACATAGACTCTATATGCCTTAGAAGTCTCACTGTAGCCCACAAACATTCCTTTCTTCCCAGTAGCATCCAACTTACTTCTCTTTTCTTTCGGCACATGAAAATAGATAGGACATCCAAAAATTCTAAAATGTGAGACATCAGGTTTCTTACCAGAGAAAACCTCTTCGGAGTTTTGGAGTCCAAAGCGGAATGAGGGCATCGGTTTTGAATGTACACAGCAGTATTTGCAGCTTCTCCCCACAGAAACTTTGGAAGACCCTGGTCACATAGCATGGCACGGGCAGCTTCCACAATAGTCCTATTCTTGCGTTCAGCAACACCATTCTGCTCAGGAGTATATGCAGTGGTAGTCTCCCTCTTAATGCCAGCTTCTCTGCAAAAGTCTTTGAACTCATTTGACTCATATTCAGTGCCATTGTCAGTCCTCAAAATCTTGATCTTCTTTCCGGTCATATTTTCCACCAAGGCTTTGAAGGTACAGAACCACATGAAAGCCTCATCCTTCTTCTTCAAGAAGTATATCCAGGTTTTGCAAGAGAAGTCATCAGTAAATGTCATATAGTAAGAACATCCCCCCAGGGATGTTACAGGCAACATACCGGAAAGATCAGAATGGACCAGTTGCAATATCTCAGATGTCTTTGTGACACTTGAGGGGAAAGGTCCCCTTGTATGTTTTCCTTCAGCACAGCCCTTACATACACCTTTATGATTATTTCCAAAATCAGGCATCCCTGTCACCACCTTCCTTGCTTCGGGAAGAGCCTTGTAATGAAGGTGTCCAAATCTTTGGTGCCATAGTTCGGTTTGACGGATAGTATCACAAGTCATAGCTCCCAACGGACTCCCTCCAACCTGGTAGAGTGTACCAACTCTAAAACCAATTGAGATAGCTTCCTTGAAGCTCTTCTTCCACATGAGTACCTTTCCATCAGAGAAAGTTACATTGAATCCTTTGTCTTCCATGGCAGATACAGACACAAGGTTCTTCTTCAATTTGGGTACATAGAGTACATCTTGTGGATGGAGGACTTGTCCTTGAGACAAGTGGAGGGTCACAGTCCCGGTCCCTTTCACAGGATAAGTGGCATTATCCCCAAGGATAATTTCTAGATTAGTATCCCTTTCAACCATGTCAGAAAGTGCTTCCTTGAATCCGGTGATGTGTCTTGAGGCACCACTATCGATTAGCCAGACATCCATAGTGTCGGGCGGAGATGCAGCTGAGAGAGCAGATATTAGAATATACTCATTTCTTTTATCAACAACATTAGACTCCTCATACCTGGTATTTCTGGTCCTTTTAGAAGGTGGATGGTTTCCTTCAAAGTGAGCCTTCCTCTTTCCTTTGGATTTGTCATTTCTTTGATTCCCATTCCTTCGGTTGTTGTTGTTGTCGTCACTATCGGGAGAATTCTTCTGGAAGGGGCATTCTCTAGCATAGTGTCCAGTCCTATGGCAGGTGAAACATTTACCCTTCTTCTTTTGAGTCTTAGTCCTTCCTTTGTCCTTGGAACCACCAGAGTTCTTCTTTCGGGAATGAGCAACATAGGCAGCATTTCTTTCATTATCAAATTCCTTCATCCTTGTTTCTTCTTGCATACATCTAGACAGAAGCTCATCAAAGTTAGGGATGGTATTATTGTTGAGAATGGTAGTTGTGAATACTTGCCATTCATATGGAAGTCCTCCAAGTGCGGTGAGAACCATCTCACGATCAGCTATTGTCTCCCCAATGGCTAGCAGATTGTTCCTGGTTTCGGTCAACTTCATAAAGAAAGTTTGAATAGACTCGTCTCGGCCCTTCTTCATATTCTTCAACTTGTTCTTGAGGAATAGCACTTGGTTCACATTGTTTACTCGAAACATAAGTATCAGTTTGTCATACATCTCCTTGGATGTGCCTAGTTCAGATATGTAGGCAACCAGACTCTTATTTATGGATTCCCTGATCAGCAGTTTTGCTCTGATTTCTCCCTTCTTATACTTGTGTTTAACAGCAGCAGAGGCATTTGATGGAGGTTCTTGAATCTTCCCTGTCACATGATCTAGGAGATCATGATCTTCTAATTTGAGATCTAATAACATCTTCTAGGCATGGAAGTCATCACTACCAGTCAGCTTGTCATTCTCCCTGAATTCAAGCTTAGAGGAATCCATTTCCTTCGATGATGATTGCTATAGATAGAGTTTGTCTTCACCTCAGCTCTGATCCCATGTAAAGTTTTGTAGATGTTCTATGCTAAGAGCAATTTCACTTTTCTCACAGCAATCATACAAGTAGATAAGCAAAATGCAGATAGAACATATAAGCAGATCTTACAGAAGACAAATCAGAAACAAGAAAAATGTATGTGTTTGTTTCGGCGGTCAACAGGATGCTTCAACCAGCAAAGTCTCCTTTGGTCAGCCAGCCCAGCATGTGTCACAACAACCCTCCAACCAGTAGATGAGTCAACCCAAGTCAGTTCTACAAAAGTCAACACTGTCCTGAAAAGTCAACGCAGGGGCAGCAAGCTAAAAGTCAACGCAGCAGCAAAACGGTCAACCCTTTGACCTCGATTTTTGTGCCAGGTAGTATGGCCTTCAAAAAATCGAACCTCCCACAAGTTTTCAGCTTGTTTGGACCAAGCGTTGACCAAAGTCAACGCTGGTCAAACTTCTGCGAAACCCTAGCAGCAGAAACCCTAGCAGCAGAAAAATCATCTTCGTCCTTCCCACGTGTGGCTGAAATTCGTCCTCCATGTAGCTCGTACTTTTAGGATGAGAGAGGAAGATGTGAGTTGTGTTGTGATCAAATTCTCTCCAACTTTTCCTGTATATATATATCCATCAATGAGGGTGTGTGACACATCTGTTGGGCATGTGAGCCTACATTACAAAACTGGCTGACCTTTGCACATATAATTTATTAAGAATAATAAATTCAAAATATAAGTTCTGCTCATCGGATTAAGACTATTTTTATATGGATTTTACACCTCTCAGAAAGAGGAATCCAACAAAAATATTAGCCTCTTAATCTGAGTATCAGAACATGGAGTTTGGACCTAGTTGTCCAAATTTAACACGCACCCCCTCAGGTTACCAGAAGATCATCTTCCTTATACCTTACAAACAAATGCTTCTAATATTTCATGGTCAGTAGTATTACTCCAGGTAGGGAATAATAAGGACTCAAGAGGAAATATGTATGTGTGCATCTGGAACATTCAAAGATGCAGAAACCAGGTATCCCTCAAGCCACAAAGAAATTTTAGCTGTCAAAAAGAGCATAGCTAGATTTAGATTTTTTCTCAAACCTGTGAAATCTATATTGCACAGAAAGTTAAATCACATGGCAGGTATACTACAAAATCAAAGGCTGCACAGAAAGTTAAATCACATGGCAGGTATACTACAAAATCAAAGGCTTTTAGAACAGCAAAATAATAGAATATTCAGATGGAGTCTTTGGCTTGACAATTATGACTTTGACATACATTATAAACCTGGCAAGAAAATATCATTATTGATATGCTCACCAGAGAAGCTTTTGCAGACTCAATATTCATCAAAGTCATTATAGCAGAAGAGAATGGAAAGCAAGTTGCAGAAAAAGCATCCAGTTCAATGAGAGAGCAAGATCAAGCAAGAGTCACAAAAGAGCCTAAGCGCAATTTCTGTTGGAATTACTATGTCCGAACGACAAAAAAATATCAAGAGTTCATACTATTTTAGAAAAATGGTCATATCATTATGACTTGGAAACTATTTATAGGTATTTCGCAAGAAGTAGAGACTTTACAATCCATCTATTAAACCATGAGCCATATATAGGTCAGACAGTAATAGAGTGTCTACACAGTAGCTGGGATTATGGTGATCTCTACAATATCATTAAATTAATAAAATATAGAAGCTCAATATGGATAGTTTAGATTGCTCTACAATAGCTCCTAACCCTGTTACCGCATGGTTTGCAGTCTTCATGTGAATATTTTCACTGAGTGCTGATCCAGAGTTAAAAGGTCTCCAAAAATAAGTAGAATTAAATGCTGACCTATTTGAAGGTGCCTGTCATTATCACTGGCACTGTTTCCGTCGGATTCTCTCAATTGTTGTTGGCTTGCACGGCAAAGAAAGTTTATCGCCTGTTGTGAACTAAAGATGACCAAAAACCAATTGTAATTACCATGAATAAGGCTCTCCTCCTTTCATTTTGGCATTAAGGAATTGAAGAATCTAGAATCTGGCTGTTTATTTGTGTCTAAGCGCTTGGAGCATGTAGCCAGGTTGGTTCACCTTATTCCCACAGTGTTCATAAAGTCTTCAAGAACTCGTTACTCTAGTTGGCCCCCTAAGAACGCTCTCTTGTCTGTATTCTGTATCATCTTGTATCGTGGCCTTCTACCACAAATATGTTATCTTTCTATTTTAATAAAATCTCATGTCCACTTATATATAAAATATTATATATACACTTATAATTAATTAATTATGTGTGTAATAGTTATTAATCAAGTTACATAAGTTATATGCTATACATTCTAATTAAGTTGTGTGTGTATGTTTGTGTAAATTTTACTTTTAAAAATTATAAAAATATATCTATATTGTTTGTACTTGTCATATCCAGATCCTGAGTTTTCAAAAACTGGTTATTTGTGTCTGTATCTGGATCCAAGTCCTGCTAACATAGAAGGAAGCCTTCTGTTGGTTGAAGCAGGCACCACAGCGTGTTATGCCATGATTGATGATTATTGACGAGCTGGAATTTTCCAAGTCTTCAAATGTTCAAATATTTACTTCATATTTGATAAATTTGATCTTCTTGTCATGATCCAGTAAATAGATCACCTTATCATTCCAGGAAACTTTAATCAGCTCATCTCTTGATGCAAGAAATAATAGAACAGTGAGATTGACATGACAGGCATTGGTTCATTTCATTATTTCTGGAGTAAGTGGGGTTTGGCAGGTTTCAGTTGAAGTGTTTGTTGAACAAGAAGAGCATACTTGATCAATTCTGAAGAGATTTCAGATGTTGGATTGCAACCTGATCTCTACACCACATGGTTCCAGATCTGAAATTGACTTGCAATTAGGCATCAAAGTTGGTTGTTCCTACTTTATATCGATATATGATTGAGTCACCTGTATACCAAGTCAGATATATGTTTTGTAGTAAATGCATTGACCCAATCCATAATGGAGCCCAAGGAATCTCGTTGGAGAGATGCTAAGCATGTGCACCATTATATAGAGGAAACCATTCACTATGTCGTGCAATAAACAGGAAATGGTTAGAGTTTTCTTCATAGTTTTGTGGATTCAGATTAGGCAAGAAATGTGGAAAAGAGGAAGAGCACTTCCGGCCAGTGCTTCAGCACAGCTACAAGTATGATTTTTTCTTCAGTAGGAAACAGGAAGCATTTGACCTCAGTTCTGCAGAAGCACAGCACATTGCAACTTCCTCTATAAATTGTCAGGCAATTTTGCTGCACAGATTAGTTGCTCAATTGACCAGTGTGATGCTCGATCCCAGCATCATTTATTCTGACACTCAAGAGTTTCAATAATCTCTCTGAGAATTTCTATGATACATCTAACCACATTGAGATCAGGTATCCTTTCTGATGGGACAAGTTACATGGGAGACAAGGGATCCTATAACTCCTCCAAATTGACAGGTAGCCAATATTTTGCCAAAACACCTATAAAAGGAAAGTTCAAGTTGTCAGAGACAAGCTTGGTGTGGTAGAGAACAAGTGCCTCACAAAGACGAAGTATTAATCTATTGCTCTAAATATGCTCTCCTCATCAATTCCTATTTTTTAGGAGTTTCTATTTTTAGAAAAGTAGTTGGACTAGTGATTAGTCATTTTTTTTGCATCACTAAATGTGAGGACGCCACGTCAAGAGAGATTATCTCAAGATAATATTGGTATTGCTCACATATCTAGAGAGGATTTCTGGGATCGACACAAGATTATTTTATGTATGTTACTTATTCTTTTGGTATATGTTTATCTCCTGAGTGGGGCTACCATACTAGGAGAATTAGTTATCCATATACAAATTTTATGAGTGATTTATAACTCTTTCTTTGAAAAACAATTTTCTCATTACCTGATTTTATGATCTCAGTGAGAAAATTTGTCAGATATATTTCTCAATACTAGGCAGATCTGTCTAAAATTTAGATGTCGAGTCCCTTCCCCCGCTGTATTATTGATTGATATTTTGATTGATATTTCTATTGATTCTCTGACTAATATTTAGAGTTAGATCCTAGGAATCAGATCCGCATATCAAGAATTGAAAAATTTAAATTTAACAAACAGAGTAACAATACCCAAAAATAAACCCTGTAGAAAATACAATCAGACGGATTTGATCTTTATTAGCATTTATCTGACAATACCTCAGGTGCCATCCAATAAGGAGTCCCAACAACTGAATGAGTATTAACATCTGCCTCAGTTAGCTTTGTTGCAACACCGAAGTCAGCAAGTTTCACCAAGCCCTGTAAATTAAAAATAAAGAAATATTTGTCATAAAGAGCATACAAGACAATTGCAATCAGCAGAAATAAATACCTATTGCACACCACCAACTTCCAAGTCTTCTTATAATAAATCTGATAGAAAAAAAAAACAAAGCCTTCCAGATTAAATATGGGATATTAAGCTTCTCTCCATAATCATTATTGTGCATACAACAAACCAGAATCCTCGATAACTATATGTCTAATCTTTAACTAATGGGCATATTTTAAGAAAATCTGGATCTCAAATTCTCAACCTAGTCAGATGACTCAGATGTACACTAGACCGCTCCATTTTTGACCTAATGTTTGTACAGATGTCTCCTTTCCCCTTACTCCAACAGGATTTGATCATAGAGAAGGAATTGCTTCTAGTAGTGAGGGCCATTACTGTAAACCTCATTGAAAGATGACGAGGTTAAACAGGTCTGGCAACAATGACAGAAACGAATCTACTGGCAGGTCCCTATTTCAAATTCAGCTATTGTTGTTAAATAAGAATGATGCCTGCAACTTTTAGACTCTTGAATCATAGATTCTATAAAAAAGTCTCCTAATCTGATCTTCCATGGTATATCTAATTTTCCAGATGAAAATAGTCCAGCCCTTACCTTCACCTTTGCTCCAAAGAGGATGACCAATGACATTATTCCTCTTTTTTAGACAGTATAAGTTTCTGTTTTAACATAAATCCAATTTTTACATCCAGTGCCTTATTAGACCATATTAAAGGAAAATACATTAGTTTCCACTAATGACCAAAATAGGTCAATGCAACTGGCAGGTTTAACATACCAAAATGGCAAAAGGAGAAGTACAAAAGTCATCTCCAAAAAATACAATAGAAAACCTGAAGCTAAGGGAACAACAAGAAAAAAAAATACCACAATACTGTAGGTAGCCAGCTATAGCCTGTAAGTAAATCACAACATATACATGACATGCTGTAGAAGAAAAATTAGTCACTGTTGTCCTCAAATCAATAGCAATGTCTACACTGAGTAACTTCCTGAAAATGTCCACTGAGGAATGGCCAGAACTGATGGGCCTTTGGATATTCCCACTAGAGTCAAGAAAATTATTATCAGCACTAGCCAAAACGGACTAATTCACCTCTAGCAGGATCTGAAATGGTGACTGAATGGATTCAAGCAGTTGGTTCCAATCTAAACCAGCCCTCATCCAGCAATTATCCAACCCTTATCCAGCCTTCATATGATGGATTTTTCAACCTGGTTTTCCAGCTGACTCCAATCTGATTTCGGTTTGACCCTCAATTCGTTCCAACTCATGTTTTGATAACTTAACAGAAGAGTGAGAACTGGAGCTAAGGTGGAACACAAGACATTAAACGCCCAAGAACTCCTAGAAGTAGGAAAGAATATGGTAATAAGACAGAGTGGAGATAAGATAATAGATAATTTGTTAATGTTTGACTAATGACCACAAAAGTAGGTCAAAGGGGCCGCTGAGTACAATGATGCCATTAAAAAGCAAGAGTACCAAAAGGCCTCCTATAAAATGCAAGATGCAGAAAGTCAAGTAAGGTAGAGTAGACAGTGAGATCTAAGTTGAGGCATGAACAACCTTGGACCGCAAAGCCCATAAACCAGCTCTTGGGTGCAGATGTATAGGAAGAGAAGATCTAAGAACAAGAACCAAAAGTAATCAGGTGGTCTATCATGGAATACACCTGCCCTCCTAACATCCAAGGCAAAATGAAAAAACTCAGTACAGTATGATGTCCAGAGGGAGACCTAGCAGGATGCCTAGATCGTCCACTGCATTGTTGTCCGAAAATTAGTTCACCACTGAGGACTTGGGGATCTCGTCCATCACCTAGGGAGGAAATCTGATCTGGTCATGTCACTGAAATCTCGTGGGACAAGGGATGGTCCCACAACTCCACATTGATCTGGAGTCTGACGCTGTGCTAATATCGATCTATCTCTTAATGCTCATTCCTGAGGGTAGTGCCATGAAAAATGAAGTGATTCACTAGGTAGAATCTAATCTAGTAGGAAGCTAAAGAATATGCGATTGGAGTCTGAGGGCCTGCTGCATGTATATGGCTACGCACCTCTAGCTAAAACATCTGAAGAAGCAAATGAGGGTCCGAGTCCCCTTGAAGAGGCAATGGAACCTCCCCCTTATCTAATAGTAGATGGGGCAAAAAAAGATGGCCTATTGCTCAGTCTCGACCTCCTGTAGATGGCATAGTTAGCAGATTCTATCTAACTGATTGATCTAGTGGTCTATCTCTACATGAAGTCTTGGAGAACCCACTCTGCACTGGCCTCAGGGAATGCAAAGAGCATGCAACAAATGGCGAAGTGTATACTATGGTCAAACAATGAGCCTGGCTCTAAGCTCCAAGAAGTGTTCAATGTAAAAGGCCATCTTTGGGCATAACCCACCCTGAGTGTTAGCCCATGTGATCTGGATAAACTACTTATAAACATCATCCCTGACAATCATGTTCAACTCTTGTCTGGTAGGTTGGAAGTGGCCAAGTGCATCCAAGGGATATCTAAATGGGGGGAAATGGTCCATGTGAATGCCCACCGACTTTAAAAGATCTCAAACCCCAGCGAACCAGCCTTGAGCTTAAACCCAAAGGGCTAAAGAGGAAAATGGTCTATAAAAAATAATAGGCCAAGTACAGGTACCAGTAACGATATCGTCCTTTTACCAAGTTAACAGAGCTCTAGATGCAATGTAGAAAAGAGACCAATCTGAACAATGTCTCGAGTTGAATGGGTTGGGCCCCAACCCCTGATAGGATGATGTGTTGAGGGACTGTCTACTTGCATCTAGTGATGTGCTAAAGAGGAAGGATCTGGACTCTCTCAATTGAGGCCCATTTAGACTCAAGTAAAGGACCCAAGATCTCCAAGTCATGTAGAACAATGGATCAGATAAGGGAATCCATGAGGGACATCTTGGATAGATGTCCTAAAAATGGTGTTGAAAGCACTATATTTCAAGAAGGGCTAATGATTTGTAGCACTTGTTGGTCTCAGGCTAGAGCATCAATTGCAAATTAAAGCAGGGTGCTTAGGATTCACCCCGAAGTATGTGTACATGCTAAAAATCTCAATCTCCTCCCCTTTGAAGAGGTGTAATGAATATAAAGATATAAATAACATTAAATTTAAATTAATAAGTTATGATTAGCATAATGAAAGAACATGTCTCAAAGGGCATGATTAATAATAGAAGGGCACTCCACTTAGGTATATATAGGGGGGCCCATTGTACTATCATATCATAGCATTCTCTCATACATTATTACTATATCATTATTCCTAGATAGATTTCTTTATTGTATCCCATATATTTTGGATATTTAGCTTGTGAGCCAGGTTTCGCTATCACATTTGGTATCAGGCAGGGATTTCTAATGATCTGAGATCAAGCTGTTTTGCAAATGGCATTTATTAAAAAAAAATCAAAAAGGGTTTTGCAATATCAAAACGTCTGGTTTCAAAAACTCGTGGTATTTTTCCATGGTATTGACAAGGTAGGATAAAGAAAAGAAATAAAAATTAAAATAAAAGAGAAAATACAAATTAAGAAAGCAGTGGATATTCACGATAACTATTAGTTTTAATATTGGTGGTTTATAAGCCCATGGTTTCAAAAACCCATGGTATTTGCACATGGTATTCTCTCTTTATGGAGGATAAGTTTTATAAGTGAATATAGTGTAAAATGAATAAAATTATTAAAGTAAACAAAACAGGGTTAAAGTATTTACATTCTTAAAATAATTCCAGGAAAAAAAAAGTGTCGAGCATAGTTCTAGATAAAGTAATCATATTGTTGTGAGATGTGCTGGGGCGAAAGGATGAAGTCTGCAGCGCGCACTGAGGGAAGCTGCGAGGGTTTCGGTTAGGGTTGATCGAAACCCTACCCTGTCGTTTTCCTGCAGACACCTACGATTATTCCCGAACCGGGCACGACTTTTCTGGGCCATCTGTCGCGGTCACTGTCAGCTATGGAGACGGTTAATGAAGTCATGGATACAGAGGAGGCTCTTGACTACTCTGAGGACCTTCAACCGTCGCAGATCTTCCCTGAACACCCCGTTTTCGCTCCGCGGTCTGTGGCTCCGGTTACCTCCTTCTCTGGGTCGCTTTCCTTCCCTTCGGTTTCCATCCCGATCCCACCCCCTGTTGGTACACCCGAAGGCACCGTCACCACTACCTCTTCAGATCTGGACCTCCCCCCACTATCGCCGGGTACTCTCCGTTTTTTATCCTCCGTGATTCCCCCATCACCGCCTTTCGATTCGCGCCCCCCCTCCACTTCGGCCCCGGTTCCTACCCCCCCACTTCGGCCCCGGTTCCTACCCCCTCTTCTCTGGCTCAGCCATCCGCTGCGGGTATATCCACCCTCCTGAGCTCTCCTTCTGGATGTTTTGAAACCCCAGCGGTGAAAGTCGGCGCCTCTAGGGATCCGCCGGATAGCCTCCCGGATCCTCTGCTAAATCACCCTTCTGCGCCTAGATCGGGGAAAAAGAGAACCAAATGTGTTAAATCTACATCGAAGGACATTGCTATTTGGTTCAGTGAAGCTACTACCATCTCGGAGACCGCAGTCATGGCAAATACTATCTTGGTGGGACATGTTCGGGGCCGTGCCTACTCTGCTACCAGGCTAACCCAATGGGTCAAAGAAATTTGGGGTGGGATCTTAATGGAACTCCCGGAAGTTCAGGTGCTCTCTCGTGGCTGGTTCTCGTTACATTTCGCAAAGGAAAATTACACGGACCTGGTTCTTGCAAAGTTTTGGCATATTGAGATGGCGCCTGTATTGTTAAAGCGCTGGAGTCCGCTGTTTGACCCAGAGAGAGAACAATTGGGTGCGGGACCTCTTTGGGTTCGGCTGCCAGGCTTGCCCCTGCAGTACTGGAATGAAGAGACCTTCATCCGCATAGGCAACGCTCTGGGAACCTATCTCGATCACGACCGCACATTCGTGGAATCCAGGAATCGAGCCCTTGCTCGGATCCTAGTACATTTGGACACCAGGGATGGTCTGGAAGAAAAGATCACTCTACATTGGGGGAGATATTCTCGCATCCAGATCCTTGATTATGAAGGTGTGCCCTTCAGATGCCGACGCTGCCACCGGGTGGGGCACGTATTCAAGGACTGCCCGCTTAATCAGAGATGTGCTGGTACACCTGAGGCCAACATTCCTACTCCAAGGACTGCTTCACCGGCTGCTCAACCATTTCCTCCGGCGAACACCACCAGTGTATCTGCTGCACCGACTCAGGGTATTTCAATTGGGCGTCCTTCTGCTCCTGTCACCAGATCAAAGTCGGCAATTTCCAGCGCACCAGAGGGACTCCCGGGTAACTCTCTATCTCCTCCACTGTCATTAATTTCATCATCGACATTAGCTGCACCATCATTATCTGTTGTTGTTTGTTCGATGCCACAATCTTCTGTTGTCGCCCCTGTCATCACTTCCACGCTCCCCCCATCATCTCCAACATCATCCCTCTCTTCGCCCAGGGGCGCGGCCCACCCTTATTTCCTGCGGTCTCGGCATCATTCTCAGGGGGCACACACCTCCCATACGGGTTTAGGGATTATCACTCCGGGGTCATCCTCTCTTCCCTCCCGAGGGAGAAAATCCGATCTTACCAAGGCTATTCGGAGAGCTGGGGCAGAGGTTGCCACTGGAAGGCAATCCACCATTGATGGGGTTCTTAGAGCAAAGAATACCCCGGGGAATTTTCCCCCATGAAGTGCCTTTCTTATAACTGTCGAGGCTTGGCTAGTGCCTCAAAGAAACTAGCCATCAAGAGGATGTTTGAGTCCTCCCCTGTTGACATCATACTGCTTCAAGAAACCCTCGGGCCTGCTGATTCCATCACTGCAGCTCTATCTTCTATCCTTCCTGGTTGGCAGTTTACTGCTCTGGACGCTTCTGGTCGATCGGGTGGTTTAGCCATTGGTTACAATCCTAGCACCATCAAAGTACAAGGGACCTGGGGTGGACCTGGTTTCTTGGGGGTTGATCTTTTCTCTGCAGATTTGGGAACCTCCCTTAGGATCATCAATGTATATGGACCTTGCCAGCAGCGTGAATATTTCTGGAATAACCTCATGAGGTTATCCATCCTTTCTGTTGATCAGCTGATTATTGGGGGGGATCTAAATTTCTCCCTGGGATATGGGGAATCTTGGGGAGCCTCGGCTCAAATTGATCCCTTAACTGCATTCATGACAGACCTATTGGACAGGCATGATTTATGTGATGTGCCCATGATCAAGCCTCTGCCCACCTGGAGGAACAGAAGGATTGGAGATGCTGCCCTAGCTCGCAGACTTGATCGCTTCCTGATGAAGGGGCCATTACTTCAAAGGCTTCACCACTTCAGGCAATGGGTTGGGCATGGGGGTATATCTGATCACCTGCCCATCTATTTAGAAATAAACGGTCCAAATCAAAAGCCTAAGGCACCTTTTAAATTCAATCATGGGTGGCTACAGGACCCTGCGTATATCAAACTTGTATCAGACTTCTGGCCCTCGCATCCTATAGATCGAGCTGACTCTCTGGCTAGGGGTTTTTGTGCGAACCTTTTACAGCTCAAGGAGCTGTCTATTGAATGGGCTAGGAACAAACACAAGCAGGAGACCTCGGATCTTATTCGTATAGAAGAGGAACTCTCCACTCTCACTGATGAAAGAGGGCTTGGATTTATATCAGCGACTGACAAGGCACACCTGGTGGAGCTTGAAAATCAGAAACAAAAAATCCTCAAGGAGAGGGAAGAATCTACTCGTCTTCGCAGTAGAGCAATCTGGCTTAAGGCTGGGGATGACAATTCTCGATTCTTTCATAATTATGCAAAAGGCAGGAGAGTCAGTAACACCATCTGGAATCTTCCTATGCCAGAGGGTGGAGTAGCAGACACATTCAATAAACTATCACAGTTGGGTACTGCTCATTTCAGGAATCTCTACAAACAGCCACCGGGCTCCAACCTTGCAGATATCATAAACATTGCTGGACATTTTCCCCGGTTTGTCAATGATGAGGAAGCTGAAAGTCTTTTTGATCCTGTATCCCCGGAGGAGCTTGAAGCCACCATCAAGTGGTTCAAAAAGGAGCGCAGTCCTGGCCCGGATGGATGGACCATTGAGTTCTACATAGCTTTCTATGAGATGATCAAGATGGATCTCCTTCGGGTGGTAGAAGAGTGCAGAGTGACGGGCTCTATGTATAATGCTATCAACTCCACCTTCATAGCCCTGATTCCAAAAACAGACACTCCCTCCTCTTTTGATGAATATCGCCCCATCTCCCTCTGCAATGTCCTATATAAGATTATATCTAAGATCATTGCAAACCGCATGCGCCCTATCCTTTCCCGACACATTGCACCTCAACAATTTGCCTTCTTGGAGAATCGCCAGATTCACGAAGCCATTGGGGTTGCTCAGGAAGCTTTCCACTCCATCTGGACAAAACAGCAAAAAGCTATCATCCTAAAAATTGATCTGGCAAAAGCCTTTGATAGGGTCAGCTGGTTATACATCAAAATGCTTCTCATCCACCTGGGATTTCCTCATCCCTTCATCACTTGGATCATGGCTTGTATCTCCACCCCATCCTTCAGTGTACTGATCAATGGGTCGGCTTCTCCCTTCTTCCACTCTGAACGGGGCCTTCGTCAGGGATGTCCACTATCTCCTCTTCTTTTCCTTATTGTCATGGACAGCCTCAGCCGTCTCATTGCAACTGCCAAACAGAATGGAGACTTCGATGGCCTCAAAGTATCAGATGATTGGTTCCTCACACATCTACTTTTCGTGGATGATGTCATGATCTTTTTAAATGGTAGTATCCAGGACTCGCATACATTCTCAAAGATCATCACACTCTTTTCCACTGCTACTGGGATGCTGGCAAACCATTCAAAATCATCTATCATTCTTTCAAGAACTTCTGTAAATGAGTCTCATCTGGCTCGTCAGCTTTTTCCATATGGCATTCATCCCCTTGATCAGGGCTTAAAGTATCTGGGATATTGGATCAAACCTATCAATCCAAAAATAGCGGATTGGATTTGGCTAGTTGCAAAGTTGGAGAAGAGGCTTAACATCTGGAGTCACCGCTATCTCTCCCGTGCTGGAAGGCTGGTTCTTATAAAGGTGGTTTTAGAAGCTACTCCGGTCTTCTGGATGGCCTTGGCATGGATCCCTCGGAGCATTCTATCCAGATTACAGCAAACATGTAACAGATATCTATGGAATGGGGCAACAGAGAAGCGCATATTTGCTTGGATCGGATGGAAAAGGATCGCCATTCCCAAGAAATGGGGAGGATGGGGACTCAAGGATCTCCCATCTTTTGCTCTGGCGTTGGCAGCTAAGATGGGATGGACTCTTATCACGGGAGAAAATCTATGGACCCATATGGTCTACCATAAATATATATGGCCTCTTCAGATCATGGATTAGATTCGTCTCCCTTCCTGGCCTAAAGCAGGGATCTCCTCTGTCTGGAAAGCACTTCTACATGCTATTCCTCTCATCCGGGATAATTTGATTTGGAGGATCAATGATGGTGCACAGGTCAGAGTTGGACGGGATCCATGGAGTGATAGTGGGGGTAGACACATACTCCCGGAAGAGCTCATACAGCACCTACACTCTCAAGGGATCTCCTCCATTGCTGATATTGCTGACATGCAAAATTCTTCTATTTTTGAACAGTGTTGGAAAACCGCGGATCAAATAAACATCCCTCCACAGTGGCACCATATCTGGAGAACATACACCACTGCTCTATCAGAAGCTCACATTAGAATCAAGCAGGGCTCGGACGAGCTTATTTGGTTCCCATCCAAGCATGGTTCCTATACACCAAAAGACGGATACCTCTCTCTTATCTCCCACAAGATTCCGGATCACATCTCCTTTTGGTGGAACTCCATCTGGAAGCTTACGGCCCCTCCTAGACAGAAGTTATTTTTCTGGTGCATTCTGAAAGGCATTGTTCCCACGGGTGATTATCTCATGCGACGGGCTATACATGGACCTTCCTGGTGCATCATTTGTAAGCAGGCAGCTGAATCCAGCGTACACCTCTTCCTAAATTGCCCAAATCTGATACACATCTGGCAATCCATATCCGCGAACATTCAACTCTCGACTAGATGGGAGGGTGTGGATTTAAACAATGCTTGGGAAATCTGGTATAACCAGCACCGCAATTCAAAACTACAGTGCCTGCCAATCATCATATGCTGGTACTACTGGCTTGCCCGAAATCGCCTGACATTTGAAGACAAAGATATTATCTGGCCACAGCTCACTGCTAAGATTATCGCTGTCTATAACGAAACCCCCGACCCTGTGCAGCAAAAGACCCGTCATTCGCATGATCCGCCCCATATTGATCAAAGCCAGCCATGGGCTTTTTTCGATGGTGCCGCACAGCAACAAGGCTGTGGGGGTGGTTTTCTCCTCTATAAAAATACACAGCATCACTACAAAGCAAAGCTTGGTCTCGGGGCTGGCTCAAATAATTTCGCAGAGCTCATCACTTTACGGCACCTACTTCATTTTGCATTGCATCATGATTGCTTGCATCTGCATGTTTATGGAGACTCAAAGATAATCATTGATTGGTTCAACAATATCACCATATGTCATACACATACACTCAGCAGTATTTTGGATGAAATTTATATATTGAAGGCTCAATTCACTGACATATCACGCCATCACATTTACAGGGAACATAACAACTGTGCCGACCAACTTTCCAAGGAGGCCACGACACTTCCCAGGGGAGAGTGGATGATACACGAGCAGCGGGGCGAAAATACATATCAGTATTACCATCGCCCATATATAGACGCACAGTATCATAGGGCGGATAGCCCATGAATCTCAGGGTTTTTTTGTTATATAAGATTTTCGAACTGTTTTGTATATAGCTGATATAGGAACTCTACTGATAGCCCTGCGTGGCAACATATATATGACTACACAGAACATCCTAGAGATGTAATTTTTGCTCTTTTTGATCATGTACAGCAACTACTGATACTGTTATTGATAAATACGCAGCATATGCTATACGCATCTACAACATGTAATTTTTTCCAACTAATGAAAAGATTACGATTTTTCCAGGGGAAAAAAAAGATAAAGTAATCATATTTCATAGTTGAAGTATCTTACAAAATGAATGAAAAATTAGTGACCATAAATAAATTAATGGATAAAGTAATGCAATATGAAGAGAGAGAAAAAATAACTTTCATTTGATATGGAGAAATATTTTAATGGTTTATTAGAGAGATATTTCTTTCCTAAATCACATTCAAGAGTTGAACACAGAAATCAAGGAACAAGATTCTTTAATGACTTACGTGAACAAAACCAATCTCTTGCAAATGAAATACATATATTGCAAACTAAAATAGAGGAACAACTTTGAGCACCAGTGAAACAAATTTGTGACTTAAAGTTCTAGTGTTAATTCATCGAGATTTTGCAATCCAATGTGAGAAGCAGTCAACAGAACAATGTTATAATGATTTAAACTAAATGTTACAATGATTTAAAATAAGAAATTAGAGATCTAAACAAAACTCATATCAATAAAAATGAAGAAATAGTGCATATACGAAGGGAGTTGGAAAAAAATCTATACAAAAATTGTAACATAAAAAGCATTCACAGAAGAGAGATCGAAGATATCGATAAAAAACTATTATCTAAAAATCAAAAAAAAATCTCACTTGAAAGATCCAAATCAAAAACTACTTGCACAAATCGTAAAGTGAAAGGATACAAAATAGTCCATTCAGAAGTTGGAACAAGAGAATCAAGATCTAGGGAAGATTCCCTATGAAAAAGATGAAGAAAATTCTCATTTGAAAAACCTTAATTAAGAGTCGCTAGGACAAATTAGAAAGTTAAAAGATGAGAAATTTCACAATCCAAACATTAAAAATGTTGACAAATCAGAAAATGAAGAACTCCCACGCTTAAAGAATCATAATCAAAATCTATTTCGAAAATTAAAAAGCTCAAGAATGATAAGAAATCACTAAAATCATATTAGAAGAACTTATCATAAAACAAGCATCAAAGTCTTCAGATGTAGAAATCCAAGTTGAAGAAAAGGGAACAAATACAAGCCCCATTAATATCACGACTAAAAAAGATGCAGATCCAATTTAAGTCAAAACATACTCGGATGTCGTCATACATACATTGGTGATTCCAAGCGAAAATCAAGTATCAACCAAGCAACATCAATGCGCAAAGAAAATCATATATCTAAAGTAAGCCAAGAAAATGTTTCAAGCATGATAAGGGATCATCATATTACAAGAACTCCTTATCAACGTTCACATCATAAGATTGGAAACCTTAACTAGTTAGGGTATTAAATTTCGATATCACTCGAGGCAAAAACAACTAACTTATCTTCTTTAAAATATTGACGCCAACACGATTAAGCCTTATAATAACAATTTATCTAGAGTATCAAATAAGTGCAAAGCTCCGCAGAAGATTGAATTGGGATGGCTAGATAATTTTTCAATTTGATAGTTTTGTTGAATACTCAAAGGATCATATTGTCTCATATCATTAATTATAATTTATAACAGCTCCAAGAAGTAAGAAAAATGCAAAAATGTTACAAGACAAAGAAGATACCAAGCCTTTAAATAAATATGCTTTGAGAACAAAACATTTCTTAAGGGGAAGGCAATGTAATGAATATAAAAATTATCTTTCGCCCCAACGAAAAAATCAATATCCGATATGCTTGGGGTCAAGGCGTTGCAACCAATAACCAAGTTGAATTTCAAGCTCTCTAGAAACACTTAGAACTAGCAATTGAAAAGAAAGTCCGTAAAATTATGGTATTTGCAGATTCATTGATTGTAATCCGAAGAGTATGGGAAGCAAAAGGATCACATAACAATAGTCTCTCCCCCATATTGCAAAGGATTGTTATTCAGCTTCAGCAATTTGAAAAAAGTGAATTCTTTCATGTTCTAAGGCACTTGAATCCTATAACGGATGCATTGGCTAACAAAGGGACAAGACTGGACAAAGGGTCCTTAGAATTGAACAATAGACCTTTAATAATTTCCCCATTGTCACGATCCACCCATATGGCAAAGAAATATTAAATAAAGGCACTAAATGTCATTCAAGTGAGATTTATTATGAGAAGACAGATGTGTGGGCGTATCTTTGGAATGTGAAGGCCTCAGCCCATATATCGACGATGGCATTCATAAACTAGCGGCAGTCTGCAGACAATTACTCGCCACCTTTGGAAATCACCAAATCAGCGCCCCTGTCCAAATCATGATCACAAATGGCATTCATCTCCTACTCAACACATGCACAGGTGTCCAAAGCACCTTTTGATTTACATTGGCAAGTCGAATTTTAAAGCGTCGAGAGTAGTGATACTGAGACTTCATTCAATGTGTCTCAAGTTGGCGTTAATCCCTCCCACTCTCCGTATTAATCTGTATCCACTGCAAGCAAAACGAAGCAAATTTGGAATGGGTGAACTAGTCCTGCAATTAAATGTTATAATGAGTATGACAATCCTCGAGGAGGAAATGACAAGCTTGGCACCTGGCTCATCAAGGTTTATATAACGATGGGTAACCAACACTATGCCCTATGAAGGGCAACGAGCAAATGAGGTTGTCGAGCCAGCACTGTCTTGGTTTTAAGTGCATGTATTCATGTGACAAGAAGAACGCTCCCACTTGGATACCAAGTCTCATTGTTGCATAGCCTCTCCATGGAGAATACAGGCTCTGTTGGAAATACTGAGGGGGGGCTGAATCAGTATTCCTTTTCAATTGTTACTTTTACTAGTTAAATAAATTATATTTAGAACACAAAATAAGCAATAGGAATAAATGCTTTTATTAATATAATCTTTATAATGAATCAAGTACAACATATAGGGCTCCAACCCTTGATGAAGACACCAATCTTCAATTCCCCAGGCTCCAACATGTTGCCAAGCACCAACTTGGTCTTTTGTGAGGCTCCAACCTCTAGGGCACCGACCCTATCTTCTCAAGGCACCAACCTTGCATTTAGAGGCTCCAACCCCTAGGGCACCAACCCTTCTCTGGTACAAGCTCTGACCTGGTTTCTTGAGGACACCTATCCTCTAAGGCTCCAACCCTATCCTCCAAGGCACCAACCTTGTCTTTTCGACGCTCCAACCTTCAGGGCACCAACCCTCTGGGATCCAACCCACTGTTATACTTTGTCTAGATATGTTTTACAGTAATTCACAACTCCCAAAATCTTCTCCATTGAGTTCTGTCAATCTACAGCTTCACTGTAGTCTCCATGCTACTTCATCAATGACAACCTGTCTTCATATGAAGGTGTCTTCACAAGTCTTCATATTACCTAAACTGAATCTACAAAGTTACCTCGTGATGATTTCAACAATGCATCATGATCTTCAATAATGTCTCCAAGATTTGTTGAAGCTTGTTGAAGTTTCTAATTTTCCTTAGTTAGAAACCCTTTATGCACTTTTTCTGATTTATTCCTACCTACTTGTTAATTTTCCTTTAACAAGTTATTTACAAAGTAAATAATGGAAATAAACACCAGTGCATGCTCAGCATATTACAGATCAGCAACTAAAAGAAACAAGAACAAACACACCACATGACACCATTATTTTTGGACTTCTTGTCGCACAGATTGTCACGACAACGCTTAGACCGGGAGCTGTCACCCTGATCCCCGATCTCTCCGTTTAAGCCTGTCTCCCGCGGCTAAGAAGGGTAGACCCTATGGGATAATGAATGACCAACTGGGGACCAGTTGGGTTGGGAGACATGAGGGGAAACAAGCACTAATTGATTTTATTAAGATAATAGACCAGTGCCTTATCAAATAAATGATTAAATAATTATTTATCAAATGCTGCAGAAATATGAACTCATTAACAATCGTTTACCATCAAACAACTCAAACAAAGTTTAACTTTTACCAAATGTGAGATAATCAATAAATGCTCAATGGCTTAATGATACTCCAGCAATTAAAATTTCGAAAGATAAAATGCTTTAAACAACCACGTAAAATGCTAACCAGAGATCACATTCATGCAGTTAATCTTCAGATGAACATTTAAGCATGTTTAACCATATAAAGAAATGATAAATATTATTTTCACATCAAAATTTTAGCCTCAGCAGAAAAGATATATCGCAAACATGACAAAGCCTTGAGCCAAGACTGAATCTGGCAAAATATTTTCAAAATATTTTTTTTAATTTTTATTTTTTTCCTTTTTTATTTTTATTTATTATTTATTTATATATATATATATATATATATATATATATATATATATATATATATATATATATATATATATATATTTTAAATAAATATTATCCAAAAAAAGTTTAAAATTAAACTAAACTAATCTTAAAGCTAAATCAAAAGCTTCTCATCTATACACATGAGATTTTATAAAATCTAAACCCTAAATAAAACTCAAAACTAGATTCTATATAAAAATCTAACTTTAAGATTTTTTTAATAAAATTATAAATTTAAAATTCAAATAAAACAAATGTTAAAGCAAATAAATCTAAAAGATGAGAATTCTAAACTAAAACTACACTATATAGAAATATACGCACAAAAAAATGAAAATGAAACTGAAAACGCCTAACGTCAGGACTAAAAAAAAATACGACTGCATACAATGATGCCCAGCCACAAACGTTAACGCTGTAAAAAAAAATCGAAAACAAAAAAAAAAATGATAACCCTAACCAGCTCTGCACATACATGGTGATTGAAAGGAATGAAAATCGTAAGTTTTTGGCTGCTTGTCGTCTTATGCAGGAGCTCGACGAGGGAAGAAGAGACTTCGACCGCAGATTGTTTGCAAGTGCCTGGAGTACGCAGATCTGGCAGCGTGGAGATGTGAAGGAGCTTGACGCAAGCAGAGGGGGATGCGATGAAGCTCCAGCAGCAAGGAGGGAGAAGAGAGCTGCGTGAGGGTGCTGATGGAGAAGCGTGCTGCAAAAACCAACGATTGGGCAAGAGAAAAACCACGGGAGGAGCTAAGATGAAGGCTGAGCAGCGAGGGTGATGAAAAATGATTACAGGGATTCACACGTTGAGAACTGGAATGAAAACGCAGAGAGAAAAGATGATACTGCGACAGAGGGATGTGTGTGCAGCGATTTATTTTTTGCAACTATGGCAGCGTACAGGCAGCTAGCAAAGCGGCAAGGGTTTTACCCAGTTCACAAAAAAAAAAATTGAAGAACTTTCTTCCTACAATACAATCGAAACCCTCCAAATCTGAAAACAACTAAAATTGAAACCCTTGGATAGCAAAATAGCTTATAGATAAACCCTCGGAAATCTTCTAAAAACCCTGCAACCTGTAATGGAAAGACAAACACCCAAAAATAATATGTGCAGAAAATGAAACTAAAACCCTAAATCAGCTAAACAATTACAGCATTTACAACTTTTCGACTCTTAAACAGCCAGATTTATCAATAATCAACAGTAATATTCTCAAAATTTCAGATTTACTATGAGATACTTTAGAAAAACTCTCATGCATTCATAAAATAAACTTAAATGATAAACCCAGGATCGAAACTGGCTGGGCTCTGCAAGAAAATGCTTTGCGGGAGTTGGCTGGTTCAGCCGAGAACTTCCCCAAACGCCCACTGATTTTCTCAATAAGGGTTTCCTGCACAGCTCACTTCAACCATCAATAAAGAGGGAAAAACAGTATTAAATTCTAGATGCAATGGAGATACCTGCCATTATTTCAGAAATTCTATTACCATTCAAACCCTAGTAAGTGAACAAGACACCTGTGTTCAACAATACTCTACATCAAGCTATTACTAATGGCTGAAAGTAAAATTACACAGAAAATAAAATAGCTCACAGCACTTCAGGAGAGTAACACCAGCAAGATTTCAACGCCAAAGTCTTTCTTTATTTGCACCAGAAAAAGTTTACAAGAGAGCTTTCTTTAGCACAAGACTCACAAATCGAATGATCTCAAATGACCCCTAGCACCCTATTTAAAGAAAAAATTCCCAACGGCTAGTTCGAGTGATCCATGTCAAAATGATCTCGACCGTCGATGAGGATCAAAACATCTTTTAATCTCATCCGTCGAATTTTTAGATGCATTAAAAAATTGAAATTCTGCATTTATTTGCTTAAAAATTTGACCTGTTATTATTTTATTATTTTTTAAGTTATTATTTTATTTTATTTTTTTATTATTTTTATAATTTTTTATATTTTTTTATTTTTTTATTTTTTTTTAATTATTTATATCTTTTATTATTATTATTATTATTTATTTTTATTTTTTTTAAATGGATCCTCGAACTTAGCCTTTGGAAAAATCATCTAGGACCTAGGACTTAAGACTTAGGACTTGGGACTTATGAGGGGATTAAAACATTTTCTAACCCTCAAGACACTTTAGATCATGACTTTTACAATTTTACATCTCAAAGGGGAAAACCCATTTGACATAGACCCTCATAGACCACCCAGTTTTGTGACACAACTATAATCTAGCAGATCAACGCATAGGATTCCCCTAAGATTCTAATGACAGAATTCATTTCGACTTTGGGGATAGGCTAAAGGAAAACTCTGCCAATCATGGATCGGTGAGACAAAAAACCTTCCGGAACGTAGATTATCACTAGAAAATTAGGTCCACCTAGGCAATTTACATACATGACTCAGCTATGCTAAGATTATTTACAATTTACACATGCAGACTGGGTTTACAACATAAAATGATCAAGTCGACGATGACTGTCGAATGGAACGGACACGTCACTCAAGCACTATCCCTCTTGCGAAGAAAAGGGGGTGCACTGCTATGGGGAGTTGACACGTAGTGGTCAACAGGACCAATGTTAGCGGAAAAACCCAATGCGGGAAAATCGATGCAGCTATCTGAGGGTTTTCTTATTAAGCAATATCAAAGTACAATCTAGGTGCCGAAACTGGCCTACCCAACGGAGAATTTCCTTAGCAGCTATACCTCATAGTTTGAGAGAAATCTCCTAGCTAAAACCCCGGAAAATCCTTCCGGCAGTTCGGCAGCACAAAACTGCCCTGCAACCCCAACATCTGTCCAATCTGGACTGCATCAGCCTCTCTTTGTCTCACGTTGGCCCTACGTCAGCCTTTCTAGGCCTGCATCAGCCCCTGGAGGCCCTGCGTCAGCGCTAGAATCCTCTGCATCAGCTGCACTGGCCCCTCTGGTGCTCTGCACAGCACTTGGTTGCCTCTACGTGGCCCTGTGTGAGCCCTTGTTGGCACTGCGTCACCCTCCTTGGCTGCTGCGCTACTCTCCCGACACAATCTCTGCCTTCTCTGTTTCTCTGTACTCAATGCCCCTCAGCTGCTCTCCCGATCACTGATTCTATCTCTCTTAACAAACCCCGCTCTAGAGAATAAAATGACTGATCATCTGGTGTGATCTCTAAGTGACCCTCAAGCCTCCTCTTATATTTTTCCTGTTGACATCTCAACAGCCGAGATTAAGTCCCTAATCAACGACTAAGATTAGATCTAGCTTGATCCATGTCTTTTGGACCACTCTAACACAGATTCATATTAATACACATTAATATTTTATTTTACTTAGGGACTCCATTAAAAATATTAATTATTTTAATATCTCCCGATCTCATTAAAAATATTAATTATTTTAATATCTCCTGATCTGTTTAGAATCTGCCCAAACCCTTTCTGGGTATTGGAGATCTCATGTGCACATCCGATGCTACCCCAAATCAACACTCCCTCTTAGCGAGGACTGTGCTCTAGCAATACTCCTCACTGAGTATTATTGTGATCATCTGGCATCGGTACCTATGCTGATGCTAGGCCTCCCTGCCCAACATCCTCTACATTGTTGCCTCTTGTACTGTTGCCCATGGTTCTGCCACTGCCACTATTGCATCTGTACGACAACTCCCTCTGCATCCGTGCTGCTGCTGGTCCTTTCTCCCAACACTGCACCTCCTCTCATCATGCTGCATCGTGCTACCCACTGCTGCACTGCAACTCAGTTACTGAGAAGTAAGTAACTGATCTTCCTGTTGGGCTAGAAACACCCTCTGATGTTGAAGCTCCCTCTGTCGCTAACAAGTGCTCTCTCTCTGACCTCTGCGCTGCTGCAACAACTTTCATGCATCTCGCACCGTTGCACACCTCTCTGTGTCGTCCTGCATTGGTGCAACACTCTTGTGCCTCTCGAACTGCTTCAACCTACTAGCTCTACGATGTCTCGGGAATTCTGCACTGTAGCTCTCTCTGTCGCTGCATCCGCATCCGTCTCTACCCACTCAGCCAGTCCTGCTACTCCTTGTCGGGGCTCCCATAGCAAGGTCTAATCCAAAAGGCTGGGTACCTCAAGGATCCTACCCCTCATCTCTTGTAGTCCGCCTAACTACAGCTCGATGTCTCCCCACTTCCGCTCAAGTGGTGCATGTGCACTCATGACACAGTCATCGTCTATCAAAACTTCTTTCTCTGCCCGTGCAATCTCGGAAGACTCTCCCTTACTCTTCTTCCTTGGGCACTAGGTCGCATAATGACCCATCTCCCCACAGTGGAAGCACTTGATCTTGGAGAGATCTTTCTTCTTTCGCTTCTCCTTCTTTCCCTCAGATGCTAGGGCCACATCCTCCTCCTCCTGCTTGACCTTGATCCATTTTTTGTTGCTACCTGTCTTTGACTGCCGGCTAATCTCTTCCTAGCAAAGAGCTGCCCACATCTCGTCCCAAGGTAGCAGAGTCCCTCTGCCTAGGATGCTCTGGACAAACACTTCCCACTCTTGTGAAACAGAATTCAGGGTTGTCCTCACCATAAGCTCCTGATCCGGTGTCACTCCTATAGCAGTCAACTAATCTTGGATCTCATTCAGTCCTCCGAGGAAGGGGTCAATCGTTTGACCCTTCTTCATCTGATACGACCTCATCTGGTTCTCGAGCAGCATTCTTCTCTGCACAAAAATATGCTGGTACAGGTTCTTGAGAGCCTCCCACATCTCAACTGTCGTTTCCACATGATCCTTGACCCCATTAAGGATAATGCACTTGGCCCTCGCCATCGCCTCTTCATACTTGTCATTATCATTTGGGTCAACTGGAATAGCTATTGTCTTCAAGGCGAAGTTTTTGACACGATTCCTATCAAGCACTGATAAGATTTTGGCCTTCCAGATTGTGAAGTTCGATGCTCCGTCTAGTCTATCCTGGTCTCTTACCCCGTGTAGTGCCATGATGCTCCTCTACTTCCCTCCTAGAAGTTCTCTGTTCGACTCCTCTGAGTCTCTACTTCCCGTCTGGAAGTTCTCTTCTGGACTCCCTCTGAGTCTTGATTTCCCTCCTGGAAATCCTCCTGCCGCTTGTCAAGATGCCCCCTACTCTAATCGTCTTGTGCAATTGCATTGCTGATCCAGGTTCCTCGGCTAGATAACCTCGGTAACAACTCCTCTAGCCCTGCTCTGTCAAGTACTATTCAGACTACAGTACCTCACCAACTCCAGTCTGCAATATTCCTGCAGCCTTCTAGGCCCCAGCAACTGCCTCTCTGTGAATTGCGTCATCCCCTCTCTGCCCTACGCTGGCTCTACGTCACCCCGGATGGGTATGCGTCAGCCTTGGGATGCCCTGCGTCAACCCTCTGGCCCTCTGCGTCAACAATGTTGGCCTCTCTGAGGCTCTACACAATTCCTGACTTCTTCTGCGTGGCTCTGGTTGGCTCTACGTCACACTTCCTTGGCTTCCGCGCTCCTAACTTTTGTCACCTCGGGACAGTTGTTTTCTGCTGCAATTGCTCCGCTCGGCTGATGTCTTTTAGTCCTCCTGTGATCTGCAATCACCCTTTGATACCATGTTGAAGTTTCTAATTTTCCTTAGTTAGAAACCCTTCACGCACTTTTTCTGATTTATTCCTACCTACTTGTTAATTTTCCTTTAACAAGTTATTTACAAAGTAAATACTGAAAATAAACACCAATGCATGCTCAACATATTACAGATCAGAAACTAAAAGAAACAAGAACAAACACACCACATGACACCATTATTTTTGGACCAATGTCCCTGGAAAAACCCAATGTGGGAAAACCGGTACAGTTATCTGAGGGTTTTCTTATTAAGCAATATCAGAGTACAATCTGGGTGCCGAAACTGGCCTACCCAACAAAGAGGTTCCTTAGCAGCTATACCTCACAGTTTGAGAGAAATCTCCTGGCTGAAACCCCGGAAAATCCTTCTAGCAGTTCCTTAGCACAAAACTACTCTGCAACCCCAGCGTCTGTCCAATCTGGACTGCGTCAGCCTCTCTCTGTCTCATGTTGGCCCTGCGTCAGCCTTTCTAGGCCTATGTCAACCCCATGAGGCCCTGTGTCAGCTCTGGGAGCCTCTGCATCAACTACGCTGGCCCCTCTAGTGCTCTGCGCAGCACTCGGTTGCCTCTGCGTGGCCCTGCGTAAGCCCTTGCTGGCACTGTGTCACCCTCCTTAGTTGCTGCGCTGCTCTCCCGACACAATCTTTGGCTTCTCTAAAGCGTTTGAGATCCACAACCTATATTCTAGTCAAATCTTCATCAATGAATATCTTACGAGGAAAAGAAAACAACTTTCACTTAGCTCTAAGAGCCTAAAGATGATCAAGTGTAGACTAGAATAAAAGAAAGAGAATGGTGTCAAACCCAAACCAAACTCTATCAAGGATCAGATAAGGGGTATTCAAATTATCCCTAAGAGAAAGGCCCTAACCACCATGGGGTCTAAGGATGGAAGAGGTAGAGGGAGCCCTATCACTTTGAGGTTCAATTCCCATGGTTTCCTAGTACATTCCTCCACGAGTTTTGTGACAACCCTTTTTGTTACCCCTCTTGTAAAAGTTGCTATGAATTGTAATTCATGTAAATATTGTGGAAAGTAAACAATGACTGGGTTGGAGGAGTGGGCATGGATTCAAAGGTTTGAGGAGGAGTTGCTTGGGAAGTGATTCAACTCAGGGTACTTCATTTAATATGCCACCAGTTCTTTGACTAAATTTGATGGCTTGCACAGCAGTCAATGAAGTGAAGTATGGGTTTCCTGAGTGAAGGAGGAACCCCGTACCACCTATGTCCTCATGGGGTGTGTTGGTGTGGTCAACACACAAGATGCAGATGAGGAGTCGGCAACAAAAAGAGGTCGACGGGAAGAAAGAAGAGGAGTCAACTAGACGTGGAATACAAACACAAAATGTGTGTTGTGTACGAAGAGTGTGTCAAAATAGGCATATGGTAGTGGCAAGAGAAAGAGAAGTCGTGAGCACATCGATGAAGGTTCAAGCAAATGAGTGAAGTTTACTCGCAGGAGTATGTCAGGATAGGCATACGGGATTTGTGTAGTGGACTCACAAAAGGAAGGAGCTCAAGGAGCAGCGCAAGTGCCAAAGCGAAGTATACAGGTGGAGATATTGTTTCCAGATACCTACGGGTTAGCAAGTGGAACACTGTGTTCTCTAGATTCTTGTTTGGCAGAGTAGAGGCTGTGAATTTGGATACTTGCAGGGGTCTGCAGGTGGAAGTATTGTGTGCTCTAGATCCCTGTTGAGCAGGTGGAGACATGGGGGTTATGGAGACACTGCGGGCTTTGGATTCCCTGTAAGTGGGTGGAGACACTATGAACTCTGGGTTCCTCTGTCATCGGAATGATTTCCATTGGTGTGAATTCCCTTGAGCACTTTACTCCTCAGTCACTAAATCTAGCTCGAGGGTGGTCAACTACAAGAAAGATTGCAGTGTAGTTGGCCTATGGTTGGGTGGAGAGTTGAAGTACCTGGTGTGAATTCCCTTGATTACTTTACTCCTCATTCACTGAATCTAGCTTGAGGGTGGTCAACTACAAGAAAGATTGCAATGTAGTTGGCCTATGGTTGGGTGGAGAGTTAAGGTGCCTCCTTCCATTGCCAGTCATTTAAGTCAATCAGATAAGTATACTTACTTGTACATATGTTGTGATATGAATGGTGAATGATATTGTTATGTGTTATAACAATGTATGTATCAACATTGATTGTAAAGGAATGTGTTATTCCTGGTTTTCTATAATGAGATGGTTATGTGAATGATTCTCATGGTTGTGAGGGACTTGCAGATCCCTGTGGTTGTCGTTATGTTCTTGACTTACAGAGTTATTTACATGGTCTTGTATCAATGTTTGATATGCTCAGATAAGCTATTGTTGTATATGATTTCCATTGTTTGGCATGTTATGGATTTCAAGGATTTTTGACTGCTTAAAATTGTTGAATGTCTTTCTTGGTAAAGGACTCATGATGTAGAAATGTATGATTTATCAAGTGGATCTGATAACATTGTCTGGGATCTATTCTGTGGCAAGATATGTTGTTGTTGTGTTGAATTTACAAAGTGGTATTAGCCATGGTTTTGGCTTGTTTCTATGCTTGTTAGTAGGCATGTTGATAGCTCGCTACAATAATATGGTTATGAAAATATATCTGGATTGTTAGTGTTGGAATTAGGGTTTCATTCGTGTAAAAGTTAGTGTCATGAGTAACACTGGGCTTCAAGGAAAGCTTGAGAAAAGTCCCTAAAATCCTTAAAGCTCCTAAGTCCAAGCAATGCAAAGAACTCAGACTTGTATCCGAGGCTCAATAAGTCTGTGGCAGCGATTTATATCCAAGCCGAATACATTGCAGACTTCGAAAATGTCTCTAAGAGTCTAGGCATCTAGGACGTTTGTACTTATGTGTTTTGTGAAGAGCACCAAATTTGGAAATGATTCAAATGACTTGTGGGGAAAGGAAGTAAAACGGTCAAATTCGAAGTGCGGCCCATTTGGCAAGTGTTTGGCACAAGGCCAGATTTCTCCACGAGAGATGTATCCAGGAACCCGAGAAATCTGAGGTTGAGGGCAAGGTGCAAATGTGGGTAGCCCCAAATATGGGCAAGGGTCGATTTCAAGAGTAGCCCAACGCTATCCTGGGTGTGCCCTATATAGTGGGGTAAAGTGCATGAAACCAAATATGTTAGTTCGTCATGGATGTATCTGAAAATCCAGGAGGAAAGGTTATGCATGAGCCTGGAAGAGCCCAGATGGTGGGTCACATCTGGACAAATTGAGGAAGATGCTGTCTGAGAGACTAGGAGGGTTGTTAAGGTGCATAAGTTCGGTGCACTAGATCTTCCCCAAAACTAGATACAAAAGAATTCTTCACAATACATGAAGAAATGGAGATCCGTGGGACCCGCTCTCTAGGATGAGGTGGAAAGTGCCACGAGGGCCCTGTGAGGCTATGTGGATGTCACGTGAGGATTCTTGAGGGATGTGGATCGTCTAACATGGCGAGATTACTAACATGGCACGTTGTCATAGTGACACATGGTAGGTAGAAACTGCCTTTTGGAGTGGTCAAGGCACTGATTTTTGGATGACATGTCACACCATCAAAAGACGCCACATGGTAGGGTGACATCAATAAGACGTGGACGAAAGGGTGATGTGGAGAGTAAGTGACATGGACATCACATAAATGCTAAGGTGACACCATATATGACATGTACATGCGTGTGGTGGGGACCACGGTCACATAAACGACAAATAGTGGACCCCCTCTCGTTATTTTCCAGAGAAGGCAAGGGAGCCCCGCTATTAATATAAGTCACCAATGTAAAGAGGTGGCCACGTGGAGAAGAAAGAGTAGGGGGAAGTTGTGAGGGGTTTAGTCGTAGAAGCGACAAATTGTTGACCCCCCCCCCACCTTGTTAAGTGTCAAAGAGGCAAGGGGACCCCACAATTAACATTGGCCGTCGATCTATTCAGGTCAGTCGTGCAAGGGCTTCAAGCTGCGAAGGGCTTAACCATTGGCCATTCGGGTGCAACATGGCACTACCTGATTGGTTAAACATTGAAGAGGCATATCTTTCAATACAGAGATGGAATTGGGGTAAACTTTATATAGTCTAAAATGTCTCGATGAGTTGAACGTGATGGAGTTGTCCAAAGTTAATTCCACAAACTTTGGTGTAGAAGGAAATTTTGTAACCCCATCTTCATAGCGAGACCGTGAAGGTCAGGTTAGTTAAAAGGAACACCTACCATCAACCTGGGAAATCGAAGGGGATGAGAGGGAGCATTACAAGTTTAGCCTATACTACCTCCTCAATTGCTACCAAACAGGGCGGTGCCTTTATCCCTTCCTCTAACTACATGTGCCCATGAGTTGATATGTCTTTCCATTTCATGTATAAAGGTGGTCTGCTAAGATTTGATCTCCTCCTACTTGTTTTCAAGATCAAGAATTTCTACATGAAAAGTGTTGCAAGGGGGTGGTGGAGGGCATCTTGCTCCTTGTTGTCATTTACCTATTTCTTTACTTATATGTTATCCGACTCAAGTTTTGCTATGTGTGAGTTCACCAACCTGTGTCCTTAATGTGAGGTTGGATGATTCCAGGAGTTCTAGTTTCATAATTAGTTCTTGAATAATCCTATTCTTTCCCCCATCTTCAGAGTTGTATGAACATGAGATTTGGATCCTTGCAATTACCTTAATGTTGGTGTCCTCCCATATAGATGGGTTCACCACCCCTTCCCTTGGACCAATTGTAGATAATGTAACAAAAAATAAGGTCAACTTATCTATATTGTGGTCATCGAGATGGGATGGAGTGGTGAATCTCGCAAACGCATTAGGAAAATCCTAGGAATCATAGAGTATCGTTGTTTTGCTAATTAGACTATGGCCAAGGCTACAAAATGGAACTAGAGCTGAAGTATTGATGCGAGGGTTTAATCCATGACTCAATGGTTCAAATAAACCCTCAAATCCAAGGGGTTTACAATCCATGACTAACTACTTCAGCATGAACCCATGACTCAAACAAAACCTCAAACCCACTTAAATTCACAAAATTATGCTCAAGCTTATGGATAGAAATCCATGGCCCAATGGCTCACTTAAGACACCACATCTCAGTATTCCCACTTCTCAATGGGTAGCTCTCTACAACTTGAATCTATGGCTCAGAACTCGTGACTTTGTTATTCGAAATCGTGGCTCAATTTAACTTCTTTTAGAATAAAATATGAATTTCACCTAGGAAATAGTAATGTCTACATTGGGAAAATGTCCAGAAATATCTCTTTGAGAATGGTATGTAGCACAAATCTCATAATACATGTCCAACAAAAGATTAAGTATCCCTTAAGCAACATAGCTTATAAATTCGTTCCTCCCTTGGAAGATGATAATCTATCTTTGTCATCAGCTAGTGCAAACACACCTTAAGTTGCCCAAGAGGAATGTGAATGTCATGCATCAAAGGGTGTTGGAGGCACCTTGGATGAACAATGAGGCAGCCAAAGATCCAGAGAAACAACGTAGAATAGCAAGCTAATTTGGAACTAAGGGCTCTACACGATGAAAACCAAAAGATCCAATTGTAGCTCATATAGTTGTGTTAATCTCCTCTATTTGAGATAAAAGATGTTGAAGCATTAAGGGAGATGTTATAATGGGGTAGGAGATCTTATAATGGGGCGAAAGATAAAAAGAAATGTCAATTGTCTCTAGAGAAGAATAGGCCCCTCCAAACCAATAAGGTTGTTCGCCTAACTAGTTCAGGGATACTAATCTCTTAGAGAAGTAGAGTGCTAA
The DNA here is from genome assembly GCA_031772625.1 of Pinus tabuliformis. Taxonomy (NCBI): domain Eukaryota; kingdom Viridiplantae; phylum Streptophyta; class Pinopsida; order Pinales; family Pinaceae; genus Pinus; species Pinus tabuliformis. Next base: position 783,922,289 of record CM062812.1, on the reverse strand, counting down.
GAAAGAGTGTTTTTCTTGGCCTAAGAGTGTTAGCAATCTATCGCAACTTGTCAAGGTAAGTAACAAGCATGAAGGTGGTTTCAAGTTGAAGAGGTAAAGCACTAGATTTTTCCTAAATAATGCTATGGGAGTGTTGTCGCAAAATCTAGCAGGCCTAGTGCAAAGCCCCACTACGCAGAGCCAAACCTTATGGCAACAAGAAAAAGGGTTGTCATTGTCACCTCAAAAACCTTTCACCTACTCTTTAGTGGTATTCGACCACAAGGGAGGATTCCCTAAACTCACGTAAAGGATATGACTATGGCTCAAGGTGATTGATATGATGTCTTAAGATGGGATAAAGTATTGGCAAAGCTTAGAAGACCAAGATGTTTATGTCAAAGTTCAAGAACTCTATTCCTAGACCAATTTGATGATTGTTATAAGTTAGGGTTTTGCTGATTTTCAATGATAGGGTGCACAATGTCATATAACACCGAGAGCAAAGGCCTTTCAAATCATAATCAACAGAGGAAGTAAGGCCTTCTAATAGACACCAAGGATTATTGGCTATTAATGGAATTTTATGGCTGAAAACATGCATACACAACAAAATAAGGATGATGTCACCCCTAAAGAGGAGGGTTTTACAATGCAACAATGCTAGATTTTGCTTTTGTATTACTTATTGATAATTCCTACTTTATGAATCAAAAACATCAAACATAAACTCACCTTTTAGCAATTTCCACATAAAACCGTAGCTGCTAACTTTAGGTATCTAGGAAAAAGGGAAAGATGGAGGAACTTAATTAACTGAATGGATGATCGGCACATTTTATGATTAGTACCTTGTCCTAAACAGGGTAAATGGAGTCTTCTAGGGAAAAATTCAAAGAGAACAACATGATGGAGTTGGGGAGAATGACTAGGGCATCCACTTTTAAAACCCTAACTACTTTTCTAGGAAGGGAGAATTTAAATATAAAGAATGCACATTCGGAGTTTCCTTATAAGTTTTAGAGTGAACAATTTTACACGCTATAAAGGAGCAAGATTTCAACATAGATTTAGCATTTAACCATGGCACCAAATAGAAACCTTGGTCCCTACTACACATACAATACAATGTTATCAGAACCGAACCGATGATTGAACCAAAAAACCCTCTAAACGAGGAATTGGACTGAAACTCGTAAAAAAGCCAAACCAAAAAACTGGACAACCAAAAACAAATAAAATATTCAAATTTTAAAGAAAATCGTATATATCCATGTGCATCTATAGGAATCCAAGCCATTTATACACAAATAAGCAAAAGTTCTCATTTATATAGCATGCAAGGGTGCACATAACCAAAATAGCATCCAATGCAATCCATCTCTGAACCAAAAATACATTAACAAACAAGCTCTAGATGGCCTCTAACATCCAAAAAAAATCATGCTACAACAAATACCTACATATCATCAAAATCATTGCCTATATTGGGATCTCCATCATCAATATCACCCTCTAAGCATTAAAATAAGATAGAAAAAACGTGGTATGTCAAGTCAAGATTTTGTTTGAGTGATGGGTACATTTTTAGTAGGGTCATGATAGAGGAGTTTAACAACCAATGCCACTAACATCACAGTACAGGGCTTGGTGCTCTTGATTAATTACTAGTTCCACACCTCATTCACTACAAAATCCAATGGAAACGTTGCAACCCCTCTATTCCTAAAATCCTGAAAACTGTTAAGTTTGCTATTTTGAGTGAGATCTAAAATTCTAGTTTCTCCATATGAAATCCATTGTGATCAGAAGCACTCTCAAACATCCGAAGTCATTTCATGATAATGTTAAAAATATAAGTAAAAGGATGAAAATGAAAGATAAAGGAGAACGTCACTTTTACTTTAAGAATTTAACTTGACCATGAATTTCATAGCAAAACTAGGGTCATAGGCTTTAATATTAGGTTGCCCACTCAAAAAAATTGTCCTTAAAAAAATGCATTTTGAATGTCTTTGGTCAAACTATACAAAATCGGTCAATTCGGTACAAAACAGGTCAGTTCAGTTAAAAATGGTCAGTTTGATACCGAGTCGAACGGTTCCATGACAAATCTAGTCGGTTCGGTACCAAACCGGCCATTTCCGGTTCCAAACCTTGAACCAGAATAGTTTCACCCCCAAACTGGTCAAAGTGACCGGTTCCACCAGTTTCGGTCCAGTTCTAATAACATTGATACAATATGCAAAATATAGAAAATAAGCATGACACTTACAAAATTCTCCAAATAAACACTTCATTTAATCCCAGGAAAACATCTCCATCTACAAGAGAATTTGCACCATAGAAAAGTCACATTTCAGCCCAAGTAGAGAAAAAAAACTAATTCACACTCTTTAGAAGAAGAAGAAAGATGAATGTGTGATGATGAAAAGTGGAGTAAGGTCTCTTCTATTTATATGAGGAGTAACTAACCTTATTTCTACTAAATTTACAAGCAAAATCCCTAAAACAAGTTTGCTTAAGCATTAAACAAATGAGAGGTTACAAGCCAACCTCAATATAGCTCAAAAACATAACAAATAATTACAAAAAAGCCCACACCTGTGGGAAAATAAGCTTCTCCATTATGATCTCATCCTCCATAAGTGATCAATATGCCACAAGTAAGTGACAAATGGGTCATGAGTGCTTCATACTTTGAGAAAAGCTCAAAGTATATGGGCATGCCTCCAAAAGTGCCTCAAAGTTATGACATCATCATCAAGGTGTCGTATGTCACCCTTCTAAGGGCAAAAGGGGTGATGTGGCACCATCATGCTAAAGTGTTGGGATCTGTCAGTGATGTGCAAGCTCTCCCTTGTCATCCCAGGATAACCATCATCGTACAGGCTCTACAACAAGCAACGCCCATCAAACAGTGTCAAGGCCATCCTGAGGGCATCTTGGGTCCATCTAGGCACATCATCAATAAAACCACCAACAAGCTTTAGTGTCTCAACATTTCAGCATATGGCGGTACTTAGGTGAGTGAAGCACCATGTGTAACCATCGCATAGCCCAATGCTCTCCTCTAGGTGGGAAATGTCGCATCATTTAGGTCATAACTACACTTTAGACTAGGAAAAATGACCTCTCAAATGTTGTTGAATAGGATGAGAATCATTTCTCAAGAGGCCTCTGCTGTTGTGATAACTCCAACTAACAAACCCTCTCAGCATCAAGTGAAATTATCAATCATTAGGTATAATAACCATAAATGCATCATAGTGGACGATACCTAATGTTAGGGGCACGAGAATATTTCACACAAAGCTCACCTTCAAATGTCTAACTAGATCTAGTCATGTAAGCAAGCTACATCCCTTATTTTAGGATAGTTAGGTCAACAACCCTATTAGCTGTTTCCAATCCCCAAGAAGAAGTGACATGTCCCAAGTTAGCCCATCAATCCATAGGTGTGTGTGATAATGATGGTTGCGAAGCAGGAAAGACTTCAGGACAAGGTGCCATACCCATGTGACCAACTAATGGAGGTCCAACATCCCAAGTGTATAGATGTAAGGAGGGAGAAATTGTGAAGGCATGATTTATCCCTTTCCTTAGCCTACTTTTTCCACCCCTCTAGTGTGCCTTTTACTTTTTATGATATATCTTTGTTTGGTGCACAGTTAAGTTGTAGGATACGGGGAAATGAAAACGCCTATCTGAAATGGGAACGCGATCAAAACGTAATCCCCAAAAAATCAAGAAGAGAGGAAACATTATATATATATATATATATATATATATATATTCAGAAAATGATACTAAACCCTTGAAAGAAATCATTTTATGTTTTAATTTTTAAAATTATAATTTAGAATACAAATATAGATTTGTGAATAAATGAGCAAGCCCGAGGCCCAAGAAAATCATGCTACAACAAATACCTATATGTTGTCAAAATCATTACCTGTATTGGGATCCACATAATCAATATCACCCTCGAAGCAATAAAATAAGATAGAAAAAGCTTAACATGGAAAATCTGAATTTTGTTTGAGAGATGGGTACACTTTTGCTAGGGTCATGATAGAGGAGTTCAACAATTGATGCCACTAACATTAAAGTACATAGAGGGCTTGATTCTCTTGATTAAATGCGTGTTCCATATCCTCATACACGATATAATCCAATGGAAACGTTGCAATCCCTTGAATCTTGAAATCCTAAAAATTGTTATGTTTGATGGATTTGGGGTGGGGTTGGAGGTAGAGCTCATGCTAAGCTTCCACCCACGTACTATATAAATGTCCCAACTATCTTTCGCATTTTTCATTTTTCTTTCATTGTGGCTTTCTTATGCTTTTAACTTTCTTTTAGTTGCATCAACTTCCAGGGCTACGTTTTCTGGGCCTTTGCAACTAAAGGTTGGGAACAACTTTAGGGGAAGAACCTCCCAATGGCTACTCAAGTGGACCCAATGGGTAATCCTTTGCATGCAATGAATCTAGTGTAGAGATCTACTAGAGGAGAGGTGCTTCTCAATCAAGTGGCAAAAAGTCCATTGGTTCATCAATCTGAAGGCAACATGCTCAAGAAATGAAGAGTCTAATTGGCACTTAGTGCCCCTAGTAGACGAGATAGGCTGAAAAAATAAAATGATAATACTAATGGAATCATGTCAAGATAACCCACGCAAAATGTCATCCGCAGAACATTGACTCCTAGATATATAATGCAAGGCATCTCTAGTCAAGGTAGTGAAACAAATCGCAAGGGAATCCCCTAATTCTTGAAACAAGCAATAGAACCTCCCCCAAAACTCATAGTAAATGAGACAACTTAAAACAAAATGCTTTGCAGAATCAACCTTCTGGAGATGGAATAGATAGCTAATCCTCTCAAATCATGGTATGCAGTAGTATGTCTCAATCCCTTCCCATGTAAAAGTCTCTCTTTGTTACCATTTACCATTTTCGTTGCATGACAGGTCAAGTTGGCACCTAAGAAACCGGATACGTCCTCCCCACCCCCCTCGTGTCCCGAATCCCACGAATCAGACATAATTCTCTAGGACACATGTATGATTCTCGTGTCCAGCGTGCTCTAGCACGTGGGATTCGATGGGCACGCAAGTCGAACTCGAAGGGCACGCGAGTCCTAATTTCAAGACACGTGTCCCTCCGAAAAGTGCATCGTGTGGCCTTTAAAGCCCGATTTGGGCCCATTTCTCACTCATTCTTGAGTGCCTCTCTTGCTATGGGTGTGTGCGAGCGACTAGCAAAGGGTTTGGGAGCATTTTGGAGGTGATTCAAAAACAGGTAAAGTTCATTAGGCTTCTTTTTTTTTTCATTTTTGCTACAGCAGTTTACATGTCCATTTTTTTTACAAGTTTGTGCATTTTTTCTTTATTTTTTTACAGCATTCATGGCTCAATCAAGGGAAGCATGGAAGAGACAAAGGAAGGGACAGAATGTCCCCATTGGTGATGCCCATCCTATTCCAATTTCATCAGGGTCTGCAAGTGTTCCCTCTATTGGAAGTGGGGCTGCAGCAGCAACTTCAAATGTTGAGGTCAGGATAAAAAAGACAACAAGCTCAAGAAAGAAAATATCCCTTGTGTAAGTATGTCACAAGATATCAAGGGCCAAGCAACAAGTTGAATGGGAGGAGGCAATGTTGCTTATAAATGCAACTATTGCAACAATCATTTCAAGAGCACTTATTACCGTGTGAAAGCTCATTTGTTGGCCTTACCAGGTTGTGGAATTGGAGCATGTACACATCTGTTTTTAACTAAGAGGAAAGAAATGGAAAAAGAGGCTAATGTTGGTGTGGCCAGGGTGGTTGCATCATCTAAAAAAAACAAGAATGATGATCCCCTTCCATTCTTGAGGAAAAGTAGCCGCAAATTTCCATTTGAGAGTTTTGGTGGGGGTGTGGGTCAAGCAGCAAAAAGAAAGGCAGTGGCACTTGGTCCAATGGAAAAGATTTTTCAGAAAGAGAGACGGGAAGAGTTTGATCTCACAATGCATTACTTTTCTATCTAAACCTCATGTCCTTCAATGTTGCACGATCACCTTTATTTCTTGAGATGTGTCAACTCAAGTGGCTCCATCAAGGTATGTGCCTCCTGGGTCAGAGAATCTTAGAACCACATTGTTGACTAAGGCAAAGAAAGAGGTGGACAAAATGCTTGAGCCTATTAAATCAGCATGGCCAACATCTGGGGTTAGTATTGTTTCTGATGGAGGGAAAGATCTAGCACGCCACCCACTCATCAACTTCATGGTGTCTTCCTTGAATGGACCAATTTTCTTGAAATCAATGGATGCACTTGGACAATACAAGGATGCATAGTATATTGGTGAGTTGTGCATTAAAGTTATTGAAGATGTAGGTGTTGATTCTTGTGTGCAAATCATTACAGAAAATGCACTTGTTTGCAAGGTTGTTGGCATGATTGTGGAAGCTAAATATCCACTAGTATTTTGGACACCTTGCATTGTCCATTCTTTGAATTTAGCACTTAAAACTATTGCTTCTAATGTGCCTTGGATTGGAAGTATTATTGAGGATGCACAGCATATCCGCAACTTTGTACAAAATCATACAAATGCCCTCACAATCTACAAGGAGTACACCCATCTATCATTGTTGAAGATTGCAAATACACAGTTTGTCTCTTCATTCATCATGTTGAAGAGGTTGAGGGAGGTCAAGGCCACTCTTGGGGCCATGGTTATTTCAGAGTTTTGGTCTTTTTGGAGAAAGACAAATCAAGCAGCCTCAAAAAGAGTCAAGGACACAGTGTTAGATGATGCTTGGTGGGAGAGGGTAGATCTCACTATTAAGATCATGGACCCTATCATTGCTTTGTTACGATTTGCAGATACAGACCAACCCATCCTAGGAGAGGTTTATGAGGGATGGGATTCCATGATTGAGTCCATGAGGACCATTATTTTACAGAGTGAGTGCCCTGAGTATGAGACATCATCAGAGGCCTTCTTCACCACCATATAGGATATTCTTGTCAGCAGATGGGACAAGAATTGCACACCTTTGCATTGTTTGGCTCACTCATTGAACCCAAAATACTACAGCCATGAGTGGCTGAATGGTGGACCTTCCCACAAATTCCCTCCTCACATGGATGGTGAAATTTCACAAGGGAGGAAGGATGCATTCAAGCAAATTTCAGGATAGAGCATCCCTTCATGAGGTGGAGGATGCATTTGTAGAGTTTTCCATTGGCACTGGGCGATTTGCAGGCTATGATGTGATTAGAGACAAGGGGGCTAAAAATCCCTATTCTTGGTGGGCAACTCATGGGGCAACAAGCCCTCCTCTACAGTGGGTGGCAATGAGGCTCATTTCTCAGGTGACTTCATCCTCTTGTTGCGAGAAGACTTGGAGCACATATGGGAATTTGTATAGTGTCAAGAAGAGCAAGCTTGAGCAATCCAAGGCAGAGACGATAGTGTAAGTGCACGCCAACCTTCGTCTTATTTAGGCAAAGGGATGAGTGGTTGAAGGGAAAGACAAAGATGTGGGATGTCTTTCCTGATGATATGGGTTTGGACAACAGTGTTTAGTTAGCATTGGCCAACTTGGATCTTAATGACCCAATGCTAGAGCCTATCACTTTTGATGATGGTGATACTCTCGAGGGGTCATCCTCCACACCAGTAGATGCAGAGATTACATTGGATACAGAGGAGGATGCAACAAAGGAGAGCAATGGTGACCATGACAGTGATGTTGATTTTGATGATGATATTGATGATTGATGAGCTACCTACTACCTTGTAGTTGTTTTGTATTTGTTATTTCTATTTGCCATTGGCATTGCTACTACCTATGTAACACATTTTGATTTTGATGACTTAATGAGAAAACTGCAGTTTCTTGTCTTTCTCCTATTGGATCATTGATGAATCTGTCACAATTGTATTTGTATGCATAATGTTACATTGTACAACTTACAAATTTTAAATTTACAATGTAGAATCTAGATCTATGTCTGAATTTGTATCATGAATGAGAATGTGTGAGAAATATCTATTTAGTACTAATTTTTAATATATATATAATGTGTCCTACGTGTCCTGTTTCGGGGGGGTCTACGTGCCCATGTTGGACACTTGAATTTGTGAGTCCTGCGTGTCCCATGTCCCCGTGTCAGGTGACTTAGGTTGGCACCCTCCATGAGAAAGGAGAAAGTGATGTTGCTGCAAACCATGGGATAAGTTGCTGCCATTTTTTGACATGAATGCCTACATTCACAAGACAATTATGGAGTCACCACCAAGAGATTTTATGGAGGCAAAACAACAGTCAACTACTCAAAGGGCATTAGGCCTCTTCCAATAGCTGCAGGAGTGAGCCCAAGGAAATCACTAGTGTTGGTTGCAGCAGCACATCATCAGCATATGGGAGGAGGAATCTACAGAAACTGACCATGCAGAGGAAGGTTCAGCGGTTGATGGCCATAATCAGCAGCAACAACAGACAGGGTGAAAAGAAATACAAAGGGCTAATCATGTCCAGTTTCACAGAACCTACAAGATTGATGGAGGATGGATGACAGAGGTCACACTAACCATTGTCCCTGGTCATCGTAATCAGACATAAACCTCGCAATAGAAATGCCTTCAGCATAAATTTAAAGAATGAAATTAGTTTAACAATCTCAATTAGGTAAATTGCATATGCCTACAGCAGCCAGTATGTCATAGAACCATAAAAATAACACCAGGGTACGTAATATGTACGAAGAATCACAAAGGTCACACAACCAATCTTTATGTGGCTTATTTCTTTTCATTTTTTTGGAAAACATGTAATGTATATTACAATAAAGACCAGTATCACTACAGCAGTGAAAGTATTGATAAGCTAAGTGATACCACAATTGGCTTCTCTCCCAACACAGGCTAGCAGAGCCACCTGTCCACCTTATCACCAAAGTCTGTAGAATACATTTCTTTTCATTACAAACATACTTTGACTACCGATCCTGCTGCTAGATCAACTTCAACTGCAATAAACTGTCCAAGGTGGATGACTAACAAACTCATCAGTAAGGGTTCCCTATTTTGCATGTCTTCTAATTTGTAATGTCCCCAATCACTTGAGCATGAAGATATCTTCCTACTAGCCTTACTCGTCTCCTTTAGGCTAGAAAAAGGGAAACTTGTTAAGGAGACAAAGGAATTTTGCCTAACTCTACTTTATTTAAATAAAAGGGACAAAATATTAATAAATAAAAGAGGGGGCAAAAGTCACTTGGAAAAATAAGAAAAATCCACTCAGTGACTGTCCCAATGAAAAATAATAAGAAAAGTGTTTCTAGAAGATCGAAGAAAGTTCCGGCCAACCTATAAAAGAAGAGAGGAGATCATTTCTCAATCATTCAAATTTGTTATTATTTGTGGAGAATTGATTGGGCTCAAGTGAGTCTGGCACAAGTGTTTCAAGCAGAGATCTTCAACTGATTTTGGTAGACTTAGAGTGCCACCCTTAGCTGGTTCCTCAGCTGATTTCGGTGGACCAAGAGTACCACCCTAGTTGGCTCGTGGGGAGATCATTCAGGTTTCCCATTGTGCTTAAGTTGCAGGTGATTTTGGAGCAATTTCTCAAAGCGCCAAATTGATATTCTATGGAGACTAAGTTTTTATTTGCAGGAGGGTTATTGAAGCCAAATTCAGCATCTCAGGAGGACCGAATTCCTAATTTCAGAAGGGACTGAATTATTGTACTCAGAAGGGCTGAATTGATCTTCTGGAGGCCGAATTGTTCTGCTGGTCCGAATTTCATTTGCCATCATCTCAGTAGGCCGAATTTATATTGGAGGCCGAGTTTGCCATCTGGAGGCTAAGTTTCTCATTTGTTGGTCAAATCCACCATCTTCAGAGGTCGAATTACTGGAGGTCGGAATATTCTCTTGAAGGCCAATTTCATTCCTACAAGAGTGCTGAATTGCTTCGAGGCTGAAGTCATCATTTGTTGGACCAAGTTATTTTCTGTTGATAGGCTGAGTTGCTTGTGTGGACCGAATTCATCTCCATTGGGCCAAGATAATCATCATTTTGGCAGGCCGAGTTAATCCAATTATTTGCCAAAGTAGTATCCAGATTCACAAAATTGATATTTGCATGTAAATCCTCCGATCTAATTAATAAAATCTTTGATTGCGCCCCTGAAATATATCTGCTGTAAGTGGTTATTACTTTGCTTGCAAAGAGTTCGGAGAATGTTTCCTCACAAAATGTTTGACAAAAAGCATCAAAGAGAATTTTAAATTTCTGTTGGGTTATAATAGCATATATTAGCAGAAGTATATTACATAATTTCAATTGAATAAAAGATCAGAAAAGATGTTGTCTGTCTATTAAAGAGTTGAAAATAAGGAACTAATGATACATAGCCCTAACCTCTTTTGTTGTCAAGATGTTTGCACCCTTTATATCTCGATGAATGACACCTTGTTCATGAAGATAAACCAAGCCCTCCAGTACCTGGTCCAGATATGAAAAGGTGGTTATGAAAGAGAATATACAACAAAAACATAAATTTGTGCACAGATTTCAAGTGAAAAATGTCTAATACATTTTTTTTGGATATGGTTAAATACTACGTAAGAATCTATTCGAAAGGCAAACCTGGGCAATGTAAACAGCCACAAGAGATTCAGGGAATGCTCCAAACTTGTTTGGCTTGATGATGCTGGCAAGTGAACCATTTTCTACATACCTACAAACCAAAATTTAAAAGACGTGAACTAGAATTTCCATGGGCTGGAGTTATCTAATAATATACGTGCACCTAAAAATGTCCTATTGAGAAGAGACTGCGGTTGATATTATGCTTATTCCCTCGAGTGAACAAAGGCAAATACCAGCAAGCATGTGGAAAGAAAATTGCAGTCCATAACAGTCACTGTAAGATGACACTTACTCAAGAATAATATGCAAGTGTGTTTTGTTCTTAAAGGAGCCCCTGTACTTGACAATATTTTTATGGTTCAGATTCTGCACTCAAAAAAGATTACACTGTTACAATAGAAAACTGCCAAGGAGCCCAATTCAATGGCCAATACTCTTGAATATGAATTTAAAACCAGTACATATATCTAAAATTCCATCATCGTAGAAGAAGCTTTGACTAGAAAGTTAAGTATTTACACTGCAAAACTTGTCTCCCATCAAAAAAATGTAAGAGAATGAAAAATAAACAGCATAGTGCACTAAAAGATTAATTTAGAGGATAGAGTACAGTACCTTTAGAAGATCAATCTCTTGCTGAAGATAATGGAGGAACCAGTACCGGAAACATTTTCAAACAAAAAGTCAAATAAATACTATATATATCCATATAAGGCAAAATAAGCAAACATAAACCTTGATTGCATGAATAAAACTGTTGGGTATTTAAATTTTAGTATTCACGTATAAATTAGAGGGTTATGGCTTAAATAAAGAAACCCAATATCAGAAATCAAAGAAGGATACATCCAGTTCATCAAAAAGTAATCCAAAGATAAGATTGAAATCTTTATACAGGTACAAATATTAAGAATTTCTTTCAAAACACCTGATTATTGAGAAAGCATAACTTTTGTTTGCAACAGAAGATGAACTAAAAAGGACACCAACTAAACCCACTCTTTGGATGTCTGGCATGAAATTTCATCCGAAGTGCTTGTTGCTAGTCAACCCAGCAACGGCTCCTGCTATGTCCATTCGAAAGTTGAATCCAACAAACTCACCAGAGCTATTGGATCCTTCTCTTTGGGCAAATTATGGCAAAAAGAAATTTTAAATAACCAATTGAGGTTTCGGCTGCTCACCAAGGTGTTCAAGTGTTAAAATTGGCAACTAGGGCCAAACTCCATGTGGGTCATTTTATTTTATTTTATTTTTTTCATTTCTACACACACTTCTATCTTGATTTCTCTCCACTTGTCTTGGGTTTTAGTGGAAGAGAAATCTAGGAGTGGAAGCCCTAGGCGTTGGAGAAAAAGAGGCTGCCCTAGCCACAGTCAAGAAGAAGAAATACGCTGCCCTAATGTAGAGGACGCAGTCATGAAGAAAAGCCCTAAACCTATACGCTGGTCCCTACCCTAACACAGACCTAAAGGCAGCCCTCACTAAGACCTAAAGGCAACCCTAACAAAGCTATCCTAAGGCAGCTCAAGAAGAAGGAGGACATTGATGTGAAGGGTCTGTTTTGGGCAAGAAAACATCTGTAATAAGGCCAAGCTGCTACAGGAGGTAAGCCACAGGCCTAGAGGCAAATCTGGGCAAGATTTAGGGCGTTTCTCTTCACTGTTTTGGATCCAAGTTTGAGCAGGTGACAAGGCCAAAGAGCAGCATTGAATCTGGACTGTTTGGTGTGGATTAAGGTGAACTTCTTCCTGAAATTGAAGGCCGCAAATCCCTGTTGTAATTACAGTGGGACGCAGAACTGTTTGGATGAGTTGTGGAGGGTCGTAAGGCCATACTCCTACAACAGATGCATGGGACAGCAGCAAGGTATAGTGCTGCTAAGATGCATGGGACAGCAGCAAGGTATAGTGCTGCTAAGATGCATAGGACAGCAGCTAAGATGCATGGGACAGCAGCAAGGTATAGTGCTGCTAAGATGCATGGGACAGTTGCAAGGTATGGCAATGCTAAGATGCATGGGACAGCAGCAAGGTATAACAAGTTGTGATGGTACAGCAGTGACAGCAGCAAAACAATGGGACAGCAAGCAACCATGGTGCGGCAGTATGAGCAGTGACAGCATTAGCAAGATGTCACAATATTGGAAGGTGCAGCATAAGTTGCAGCAGTATGATGCATGGTCATGAGGTCCAGCATTGTGATGATGGGAGCAGCATGGTGCAGCGCGGTGAGGTGCAGCATGATGCCGAGATGCAACACAATGATAGGTGAAGGAGTCACCTTCGATAATCAGTTGAAGCAGCATGTCTTCTACTGATCTCATGTATCATCTTCTTAGAGATGATCTAAGCTCTTATTTAGACAAGTCAAAGTATTGACCTCTGTTGTAAATGTACCTCTCTCTCTCTCTGCTGAACTATTGAAGAACATACAAGAAGAATTGGTCAAGGGTTTCCCCACATTGGGGTTTGTCCCTGGCTAGCGCCACATCTCGTGTCCTCTTGTCTTGGCTTGTCTTCTGTGATTTATGTTTATGTTCTACCTGCAGTTTACTTTAATGCTGATGTGATTGCTAATCTGGAAAAGATATTGAGCTAACTGTGAAAATTGAAATAAATTGCTCTAAGCATAGAACAGACCTAAAATTAACATGAAGAGGATGATATTCAGCTGTACGGCATTTGCCTAACTTCGAAATAGTTATAAAAAAATGACACATATAATTTATTAAAGGCTAAGCTGTGTGGGAGCACCTCACCCATGTCCCCTCTTAACTTCCAAATAGTTATAAAAGAATTTGACACGTATAATGTATTAAAGACTAAGCTGCATCAGAGCACCCCACGTGTGCCCCCCTCTCTCCCCAACAAGCTTCACTCCCAAAGCGTGAAGAATCGAGGCCTAGGCTGCTCACCCAGGTGTTCAAGAGAAATGACACCATTGACATTCATCTGTAAGGCATTTGCTTAACTAACAAATAGCCAAGCTACATGGGAGTGTGCTCTCTCCCCCCACACTTCACTCCCAAAGCATGCTCCAAGAGGGATTGTTCAGAGAGTGCCCTCAAGAATACGCTTCCAAATTGCTCCCTCACAAAAGCACTTTTTGAGAGTGTGCTTCGAGGGTTTTCAAGGGGCTCCCAGAATGATAATATAAAATTCTCGAGTAAAAGTTTCCATTTTCTTTATATTTCCCTTTCTAGTTTTCGTTTTCTTTATATTTCCTTTTTCTAGCATTTTATTTAAATTTTTTAGATTATCATGATTGTTTCAAGATCTTTAAGATGGGTTCCAACCTCATTAGACTTCATAAGAACAAAATAGAATTTCACATCCCATCAAATATTCAGCAGACTTGGTAGTTTTCAAGATTCTATCAAATGGAACTGCACCAAACCAAAAAGAAATAAACTAAACCATCAAAAGACACCAAATGTCACCATGCTTTTCTGCCACGTCACCCACTTAAAATAGGAGTGGCCTCAAAAAATATAGGCAATGAGGAAAACTGATGTTCATCACCATAACCAAATAAGGATAGAAACGTTGAAAACATGCTAAAAATAGCAGAATCCTGTACTATCCCTGCTGGAAACACTGATCTCTGAAGCTCAAACTCTGTATGAGTCTGTAATACTAATATCACCAAAAACCTGGAAACTGAAATTTAACAACTCTGCTGCAAAGGATCATGGCCATATAACCGACTAAGAATGCGTCCATGAATCATCGATGCCAAAAAATCAGGATGCACTAAGGAGAAGTCCAATCTTATCCTGAATGTGCTAACGAACAATAATGAAGGTAACACTTAAAGTCACCAATAGTAAATTCAGAGTTAACAATTTTGGCCTATTTGTAAACATTATATGACCTTTTAACTTTGAGCTTTAAACATACCTTTGAAGTTCGAACTGTTGCCTCAATATTACAACTCTTTGGTAATGAACATGATGCTCTGTTTTATTTCATGGTTGATGTTATCTGTACCAGTTTGTTGATGACAAATGTTATATGTTGAAACTTGAAGGTTAATGTTTATGGTTGATCATTTGAAGACAATGCTATAAGTTATTACTGCCAGATGTACACTAAATGGTTGATGCTTTAATGATCATTGTTCCAATAGATCTATGTTTTCATGTTTTCTGCAACTAATTTGACATTCTGCATTTTTTTTAATATATATGTAAAATATATTGCAATATTTTATATAAAAGCATTCCCATAACGTGCCACTCCCACAAGCTTTAATGGTTGATGCTTTTTCTGCAACTAATTTGACATTCTGCATTATTTTAAATATATATGTAAAATATATTGCAATATATTATATAAAAGCATTCCCATAACGTGCCACTCCCACAAGCATTTGAAAATTACTGTTACACTTCCCACTCTCTCTCACTCCCAGTCCCCACTCTCAAGTCCCAACACCTTTGATTGATTGAAGACCCCACTTAAGGGAATATCCCCGTGGCTACTAACCTAGTAAAAGTTCTCAAAACTTATCCATTTGCAATTTGACTCTCTTATGAAGATCGATGGCAAGTAGCATATGGGGAATAGCTGATTTGGCAAGGAATACATGGCTGTAGAGTGAGCATAGAAGCTGGGGCAAAGCTAGAACCCATGCACCCACATGCAACAACTGATTTTGATTGTATGAGCCAGGAGCTATCGTATTGGCTATTACCAGAAAGCAATCTACAAATGGGTACTTCTCGCCTCCACTGGAGCACTTGCAGAGATGGGATTAGGGTTGAGCAGGACTGTTCGAGCGGAGATTGGAAATCGCATGCTTGTGTTGTGATTGGATAAGAGGCAGAGAGTTCTAGTTGATTAATGATTGGCTTAAATACCTGGAGTGCCCTGTTGTGTGGGAATTGGCTGAGTCAAGACTCAAAAGTATTGTGGGTTGGGTTAAGTGAAAACAGATCCCAATTGCTCCCTTTGCCCTTTGTGGTCTCACAGCCCACAAATGCTGCAAGGTTGCTTCTTCTTGACCAGAAGGCAAACAAAGTGATCCTGAGGCCTCCTTGACTAGGAACCAAGAAATCCTACTCTTACTCAACATAGACTCCATTCTTCCAAAGATTAAGGCACTGATCTACCAAGGGTGATCACTAAAACTCATAAACGCTCACATCCTTCCAAGACTAGCCACATTGGGGTAACTAGGGCAAGCCATTCGTTGCCACCCAAGGGTTGGGACAATCATGGATTCCTATATGATGAAGAAGGCTCATAGAACCTATAGGAACCAGGGTAATGGCCATGATGATGGAGTAGAGCTCATGTATTTGCTTTTGCCTGCGTGCTAAATGTATTTGTCTCGACCATCTTTTGCATCTTGTGGTACATTTTCCTGTTGATTGTGGCCATATATGCATTTATCTTTCTTTTCAATTGCATCAACCTTCGGGCTTCATTCCAGGCCATGACCCAAGGTGTGGGCAAGGGTAAGGGGCAAGCTAACCCTATGTGGTCCCAATGGAGGAATGTGGACCCGAGCGTGAGAAATGATGAATGGGGTAATAATGAATGGAAAGATGGTAATATAAGCGGATAAGGGAGCGGGACCACGCAACCAAAATCGGGGTTTCCCGTGAAATACCATCCCTGGAAGCAAATGGTCAATAAAAGAGATCCAACGAGACTAGAATCCAAGGTTAATACCCAAAGGGGTCTAGGGGACAAGAGCACAAACCTAGCCGATTCTTTTCGTTGAATCCCCCCATTAATCCATGCCCAAAAGTGTCCATGATAAGCAAACTACAATACTCAATTTCCAAATAACAAGGCATACCTTTAGGTTTGGGAGGCCCACCTTCAAACATACAATCAAGGCAGATGGGCGAGGACCACATGGCTGGCTCAAGTGGCAGAGAAATGGCACAATGAGCTAGCCGGTGGCTGCAAGGAGTTGTTGGCTGTCGGTTGAGGACCATCTTGGTGAAAAAAATTCTCCTACGGATATTACCCACAAAATTGTGGGTAACTCCTCCATTTGCCCCAAATTATCTAATGTTACCCAAGTAACATCAAATAATGGGTTCACCCTTTACAAATGACTATAGGCTACAGGGTTAAATAGGCTACTACGTCCATTACATCATTTTGTTTTGCATATGAAATATGTGTGTTGTTATTCAAGGCCAAGTTGGTTCATAACTAGAAAAACCCAATCGAAGTGACCCTCTGGCCAAGGGAGGCAATCCTAGTGTGTTTTACAATGTGTCAAATGGATTTTCCACTCACTGGAAGGACATGAAGCTCGGAAGCTTCTCCTCCAAACAATCTATGTTTCAGAGTACCTTATGGGAAGAATGGGTGGAAAGCTTCTCATCACCTCCTATTGTGTAGTCTCTTCTACTCTTTGCATTATATCGATTTGTTTTCCCTTCTCTTGATTTTAGCTTTTAGATTGTAAGGACATTCTTCCAAAGAGCAATATTTTATTTCAAAATGTTGAAATTACTTATTTGCATTATGTGGATGATTAGTTGCAGTGTGTCCCTATTCTCCATGATCCACATACCATATTTCCTTTTTCTTCCTCAATTTCTCCCACTTTTCATTCTCTAATCATATTAATCATCTCCTTACTCCCACTTTTCATTCTCTAATCATATTAATCATCTCCTTATCTAACCTTGCAATGGAAGGCGTTTTATTGGCGCCATCTTCACCTAAAGCGAGGGACTTTACACAAGCTTGTATTTTGTTCTCATCTCCAAGTACAAGGCTCGATTGAAATTTTCACAAAATGAGATAGGTGGACCGTGGAACCACCTTCAACTTTTTGCTTTTATCAAAGTAACAATTATTCTATGAACCATCTCTACTTTAGCCCAATTGTAACTGCATGCTCCAATATCTTTATTAAGGTCTTCATTTTTTCGATAGTACAATCAATAGTTTTTCTCCATTCCTACTAAAAGCTATAAAATTCTTCACCTCACCATCATCTTTCAAATAATAATATTTTTTGTAACTCTTCACAGAGGTGTTTTCAATCGCTCAAGATTCCATTGAAAACTTGTTCCAATGAATGGCAACAACTTGCAATCTAGTGAAACGTGACTATACCCAATATTTTTTGCATGATTACTCAATTAATATCAATATTGTCTCAATGGGTGGGGTCTTCTTTTACATCCCCATTAAAGGTTGTCAAACTCTAACAATCTCCCATGACAGTAGAATGACAGTGGTTTGTGGTGTACATTCCTAAAGCATGTCCCTACTAAGGATTCCCCAATTGGCCTCGACAATCAAAACTGCTCCCTTCTACGAGACTTTGACATAAGCACTTGGAGACATTTCTCCTAATCTTACTTCATGACTCAATCTCGAGAATAACTCAACAACTTCGTTTTTATTTACCAAGTTATTGGTGCAACACATGTAGAATGTCAAAGTGGTAACTCGTACTATCTTTAGACTTTCTTGCACCACCCTCTCAACCAACTAGTACTTCAATTTGTCAAAGATTGCAGCTAATCAAAATGAGAATGAACTACTAATTAAAATTTCATTTAAATGTAGTTTTCATTTCTCCAACATCACAAAGTTTTAAAAAATAAAGTTACAATCACAAAACACGCCTCAAGTTCCACTACGTTGCAAATTTTTAATCTTAATGTTTCAAGTGATACCCCATCACTCGTCACTGGACTCGTTACCTCCTTAGATTTTCACACAAGATTAGTCCATATCATCCAAAGTGCAAACCCTAGGGAACTTTTGGAACTCCAACCCATTGTCACCTCAATAGAACCTCCTATAACTTTAGGCTAACTCTCCTCTAACAAAAGGTGGGTTTCCCTAGATGAGATTGTTAGATCATTGTTTATTATTTTGTTATGACTAAAATATATATAAATAATGATGATAGTTGTAATAATGATTAGTTAATTAGTAATTAGTACTGAAGAGGTATGTCTAAATGGGACATGAACTTCCATGAAGGGGCACCTGCCTAGGGTATATATGGAGGCCCTCACTCTCATTTGTAACATCATATCATTCTTATTCATACTTTTTAAAATGTATTCTTGTATCCCAATGGAGATCTTTATATTCCAAGTCTTCTAAAATATTTAACTTTTGAGTATACAAACTTTGTTCGTTACATTATTTTATTCATAACATATTCCTTGAAACTAAAGCAGATTTAGCAATGTTAAGAGTTTATGATGTGCAATAGTTATATGGTGTTGAATTCAAGTAGATCAGTGCCTTGTCCTTGGGCTATGGGGTCGAAACAAATTTATGAGATGGCAACTTGATTGTGAATGATGTTAAGCCACACAGCACGCATTAAACAGCAATGTCTATTGGTATAACACATCTGGAAATTGTATTCACAGCTAAGTAAAGTTGCTCAAATGACACAGCAACAGAATCATCAACCATCTAAATGAGTCTAACATAGAATGCAAGACATGAGTAGCATACGAGGACGGTTTTCTATTGAACAACCAGCCTTGAATACATACAAATGTTACCAAAAACATACTAGAACAAGTTGAACCAGCCAGTCCAACTATTTTCAGGCCCTAACCAGTGGCATACAACTAGAAAAGGTCGATTCAGTACCAAATTGGCCGATTTCTATATGGAACTGTCACAGAACCAACTGATCTGTACAGAACCATCACAAAACCAACAGTTTCTATACAGAACCGGTCGATTCTGTAAAATGCGACTGACTTTCATAACACATTTAAAATAAAAAACAATAATTTAGGAGGGATGGCCTAACATTCAACCCTAGGGCCCTACTAATGCTATGTAATTAATGGTAATGTTAAATTCTTAACTTTTACTTAAATTTTTAACATTATCATTGATTGTTTCAGGGTGTTTCAGAGTGGTTTCAATCTCATTGGATTTCATATGGAAAAAGTAAACTTTTAGATCTCACTCAAAATCCAGTAGACTTAACAGTTTCGGATTTTCAAGATTGGGGGGATTGCAACGTTTCCATCAGATTTTGTCATGTATGAGGGTACAGAACTAGCATTTAATCAAGAGCACCAAGCCCTCTATGTACCTTGATGTTGGTGGCATTGATTGTTGAACTCCTTTATCATGACCTTAGTAGAAATGTACCCATCACTCAGACAAAATCTCAATCTGGAGCACACACGCTCAGTATTTGACAAAATTATATATCTTATTAATTGATTGAAAATATGATGATTACAATGAAGGAAGGCTCTGCCTTTAAATATAGCCCAGGAACCATTACATGAGGGGGCATGATATTTTATCGTGCCCCTTAGTTTAAAAATTAAGTTAAATAAGTTAATATAATAAGTTTATACATAACGCGATCTAACATGTTAAGCTTTTTCTATCTTATTTTAATGCTTAGAGGGTGATATTGATGATGACGATCCCGATATAGGCAATAATTTTGATGATAGGTAGGTTTTGTTGTAGCATGACTTTTTTTTACTCTGAGGCCATCTAAAGCCGCCTCTTTGTTGATGTATTTTTGGTTTAGAGATGGATTGCACTCTATGCTATTTTGGTTATATGCACCCGTACTTCCTCTATATATCAACTTTGCATATTTGTGTATAATGTTTTGGATTCATATGAATGCAAATGAATATATATGTTTTTTTCAAAATTTGTATATTTACGTATGTTTTTGGTTGATCAATTTTTTCTAGTTTTTTTCTAGTTCCCGGTTTTGGGGTCAACTGGTTCGATGACCAGTCCAATTCTGATAACATCAATACCCACTATAACAACACAATATGATGCCCAACCAAGAAAAAAAATGAAATGAAACAATGATGGCTATGGCTCCGTATGCAAACCATCCCTGAATATTTCCACAATCAAACTCCAACACTGCAAATTTACATTTGGCCCCCAAATACAAGTGTGTGGGGCATTTCTCCAAAATGTTGTCATACTTGCAAAATGAGGAGAAGCCCTCTTTTTATAGCCTTTTCTCCTAAATTAATTTTACAATACAATATTATTGAGAAAAGTCTAAAGAACCCTAGATCCTCCTTTTCTCCAAGAAAGACAATAAAATAATATAAGAAGTGTCTAGACATGCCATGTGTACCTCTCTTCATTGAAGCACTCATGTAGATAGCCACTCCTTCACTACCCTAATAAAATAATAATAGATGCCAAGTCAAAGACAACGTTCTTCAATGTACGGAAATGATCTTCTTGGGATGATAAAAGATCCTTATCATAGCTAAGGGAATTTCTTCAAAATCTCCAAGTTGGTCACTTCAAATACAGCTAGGGTTAGGTGGAAAAATTGGTATCACCATAACTCCCTTAATATTGGTCGAATTTTCTCATATGACCACAACTACTCCAACTACTGGCATTGATCCCGCAACAATCTAGATATTCTATCAAAATATTTATGCCTAGGATGGTGGGCACTGCTAACAAACTCCTTACAAAGGTGATCTCAAGGACATATGTACCCCTACAATGAAGATCTCATAAAACAATGTGTAGAATGGGTGCTCCTCTTCCAAAAACATGCAAGGGAAATTGCGAATAAATGCCTAGTGTAACCTCCTTCCTTGGTGCACCCTTCAAGAAGCCTCATCTTCCAGTGATTCACATAACAATAAAGGACCAAGTCAATGGAGCACTCCTCAACATGTGGTTCCACCCTTCCCTCATGATAACAGAAAGATGCCAAATGTCTCCATGTATGGTGCTCTCCTAAAAGCTTCAATGATGTGAAATACCTCCAAATGTGGCATTGCCTTGGGATACATTAGATGCATACGCAATGAGTAAATATGCATGAAAATAAATGGATAAGGGCTCCAAAAGGGAATCTTGGCCACATGTACAAAGTTGCCTTCAAATATGTGAACTCAACACTGAAATATACCTTAAAAGACGTGAACATTTTCCAAGTATATGACATATATATAAATAAACAAAAATAAAAAATAAAAAAATCCAAGTTGTCAACATACTAATGTCCTAATGCAATGTTGTCAAAATAATGCAAATTGAATTTTGCATTCTCAAACGGTGACAAGAGGCATTAAGCAAACAATAAATGAACCCCTGTTTATGTGTATAATATGAGAATTCATGAGAGGAAAAGAATATCAACAAACCCAAATAACAAATGTACTAAATTGTCTTCGAGATATTCATGGTTGTTATATTGATGATAACGGCACCTAATGATTTAAGCTTGCTATGATAGTTATTTCATAGTTTTAAAAACCAATAATGTCTAAATGAACGGTATGCAACTAAGGATTCGTCACCATGACATCGCCAAAAGAACACATTAACAATACCATATCGTAAAACTGACCCAACACCTTTTGGTCAATCATTTGATGACACACATCTTGTGGATGCATCATTATACCGCATCAGCGTACCACATTACTTGCAACATCATTTGTTGAGATTGGTCGCTTGCAAGGTACTCCAAACCCTAGGGTTTAAGGCTGTGGAGGAATTGGCACCACAAAAGATCTTTGTGGGCTAAGAAACCAAGATGTGGGCTTTGCACCAAAGCTTATGGGTGTGAAACCAAGAAGAATTTTGATGACATGACGCTTGGAGATGGAAGAGCACCCTTAGAGGAGCAAGGGGTTGCTTCAAGCACCAAGAGAGCCCATGTAGATTGTGAGATGTTATTTTGTATATGTTTGTGTGGCCTAATTGTCCTAAAGAATCAAGTTGAGCTCACTTGAAGAGACCCTTTGGAAGGGTTGGACGTTAACCCTAAGGAAGCATATAAATATGGAGAGAAGGAGCCTCATTTGAGCATTCAATCACTGCAATTCTTTCTCATGTGAAGCCAAGCAAAGGAATTCGCAATTACAAGAGTTCGTGTGTGACTGCAGGAATTCGCAGTGTGATTGCAGGAATTCGTGATTACAGGAATTCACGTATGATTGCAGGAATTCGCGATTACAAGAATTCACGTATGATTGCAAGTATTCGCGATTACAGGAATTCACAGTGTGACTGTAGAAATTAGTGATTACAGGAATTCTTGTGTGATTGCAAGAATTCGCAATTATAGGAATTCGCAATGTGATTGTAGGAATTCGTGATTGCAAAGCCAAAGAGAAGTCTTGCTCAGATCCAAGGTGTTTTGGAGAGAAAATGTGGATGTCTTCAAGGAGGAAGGGTGCAAGATTGGGGTCGCTTCAAGCACCAAGAGATCCCATGTAGATTGTGATATATTATTTTTTATATGTTTGTGTGGGCTAATTGTCAAGAATCAAGTCGAACTCACTTGAAGAGACCCTTTGGAAGGGTTGGGCGTTCACCCTAAGGAAGCATATAAATATGGAGAGGAGGAGCCTCATTTGAGCTTTCAATCACTACACTAATTTCTCATGTGAAGCCAAGCAAAGGAGTTCGCAATTACAGGAGTTCATGTGTGATTGCAAGAATTCATGATTACAGGTATTCGTAATGTGATTGCAGGAATTCGCGATTACAAGAATTCACGTATGATTACAGGAATTCGTGATTACAAGAATTCACGTATGATTGCAGGAATTCGCGATTACAAGAATTCACGTATAATTGCAGGAATTCGCGATTACAAGAATTCATGTATGATTGCAGGAATTCGCGAATACAAGAATTCATGTATGATTGCAGGAATTCACGATTATAGGAATTCGCAGTGTGACTACAGAAATCCGTGATTACAGGAATTTGCAATGCGATTTCAAGAATTCGCAATTACAGGAATTCGTAGTGTGATTGCAGAAATTCGTAATTGCACAGCCAAAGAGAAGTCTTGCTCAAATCCAAGATGTTTTGCAGAGCAATTGTGGATGTCTTCAAAGAGGAAGGGTGCAGGATTGGGGTCCTAGTTTAGGACAGTTTCGTTGGACATCTTGGGCCTGTTAGGAGGGCAGCAAATAGGTGTCCAAGGAAGTCCTAAGTGCAGGACTTAAGGACATTGAGCCTGCTAGGAGAAGCAGAATTGTGTGATGCTCAAGGACTGATCTTTGAAGGACAAAAGAAGTAAGTCAAGAAAGCAGTTTGTCTAGCCCAAGTTTGTTGAAGGGAAGCACATATTGCAGTGATAGAGGACAGCCCTCCATGCCGTAAATTTGCCTGATTGGAGCAGCACAGGAAGGCAATAGAGGGAAGAAGTCCCTAAGAGCTAAGGAGCAACAGTGGGCGTCTAGGAGTTGTGAACAACTTACAAGAACACCCTATGTGTTGATTCGTTGATGGACTAATGATCAGTGATAACAATTCACCACAAGTTTCTAGTAATCGATAACTTCCACAAAAGATTAACTTAGAATGGTCAGATCCATTCATAGTTCGACAATTTTGTTTATCACTCACAGGATTGTATCGTCTTGTATCAACGAGGATGACAGTTCCGCAACGAGAAGACACTCGAAACAAAAAAAAAAAAAAAAAGATCAAGCCTCTTCATCAGTAAGCTTTGAGGACAAAGCTTTTTGAAGATGAAGGCAATGTTATGAATAAAATATATATAAAATAATACAAATAATGTAAACAATAATAATAATAAATAATGATTAACTAACTAGTAATTAGTTAATGAAGAGGTATGTCCCTAAGGACATGATCGTCTATGAGGAGGTACCTTCCTAGGTATATAAGCAAGCCCTCGCCATCATTTGTATTCAAATATTCTTATATATATATATATAATTACTTGTCCTACAATGGATGTCCTTGTCTTCGAAGTATTCTGAAGATTATTGCAGTATATGAACTTTGTTCGTTACAGCAGACTTAAGAGTTTTTAGGATTTCATGATTGAGGGGACTGCAACGTTTCCATTGGATTTTGTCATGTATGAGAGAATGGATTATTGATTATTGAACTACTCTATCACAACCCTAGTAAAATTTTACCAATCACTCAAACAAAATTTGGATTTGGCATGTTAAGTTTTTTCTATCTTAGTTTAATGCTTAGAGAGTGATATTCATGATGACGATTCCAATATAAGCAATGATTTTGATATGTAGATAATTGTTGTAGCATAATTTTCTTGGGCCTTGGTCCTTGACACTTGCTCATTTATTCATGAATTGTACACTAAATTACCAACCTAGATCCATCTTAACTCTAGATCTACCAAGCGTCGAAAGGGATCAAATCTCTTTTCACTCTAAAAAAGGTTTGCAACTCAAGATATTTGATCCCTCTCTACACTTGGTAGATTCATCATTAAGATGGATCTAGGTCGGTTATATATATATATATATATATATATATATATATTCTCACATAGGAATACCATTAGCAAAACCATGGGTTGTCAAAACCTAGAGCCCAAAAACCGCCAATGGTAAATTGTCTATTTTACCTCAATTTTATTTTAATTTTTAATTTTGTTTTTCTATTTGATTTTCTTTTCTTTTATTTTTACTTTTATGTCCTTTTATACCGAGTCAAAATGTTTACTCTTCCATATTAAGCTAGAGAGCACCTCTCAGTGCAATAATGTTAAACTTAAATTCTTTCTTTCAAAGTTTCAATATATATCATGTTTTCTTGTTTCCTAATTTTTGTGGGGTCACGTTTTGAGCATGTTCTTGTTCCATATATGCATTTTCATTTCCCCATACCATGCAACTTAGGTATAAAATAAAGGACCAATATGCCCCCACACTCAATGAAAGAAAAAATTGAAAATGTGGAGATGCTTACATGCTATTAATTTTAGCTATAAAGGGGAGATATCTTATGGAAAAATATTCACTTGGAAGAATTTGCATTAGAAGACAAACAAGCGGTTGAAAACAATTTATAGAATAAGGCGGTTGGAAGACAAGACTCCAAAGGATGCAGATGACAAATACAACTACCTTCCACTCTACACAATAATCATTGAGGGAAAAAGAAAACTTGACAAGAATAAGCCCTCATATTGGATCAACATCAAAATCAAAGGAAAGGAATTTGACATCAAAGCCAACAATCACCTAGATGCTAAGATATAGGGGAATTCCTTACCCCCCCTTGTGTCACACATTTCAAATGTCGAACACGACATGTGAGTGACACATGTCCGACACGAGTTTGACTTTTGTCCTATTTACAGGGTATACGTCAAACTCATTTTGAAAACAAGCTTGACTCATGTCCTACAAAACGACATGTGTGTGACACGTGTCCAACACAAGTTTGACTTGTGTCTTATTCGTAGGACAAGAGTTAAACTTGTGTCAAACATGAGCTTGACTCATGTCCTGTTCGACAAGAGTTTGACTCATGTCCTGCGAACAAGACACAATTCAAGCTCATACCAAGCCCTACTCGCGTCCTGAAAACAGGACACGTCCAATGAGAAAGTGAACCGTTGCTTCTTAAAATTATTTTTTTGCCTCATTCTCATGCAATTCAATCATAGATTTGGAGCTCTCAAAGATTTTGAAGTGTAATTGAGGATGATTAAGCAGTGTTAGAAGGGATTCCAAGTGCTAGGAAGTGGATTTGTCCAAGGCCTACTAATGTTATGTAATTAATGGTAATGTTAAATTCTAGAAGTCAAAGGATTTTTACTTAAATTTTTAACATTACAATTAATTATTTCAACTTCATTGGATTCCACATGGAGAAAGTAGAATTTTAGATCTTGCTTAAAATCCAATAGACTTAATAGTTTTCAAGATTTCAGGATTTGCGGGATGCAACGTTTCCGTTCAATTTTGTCATGTACGAGGGTATGGAACTAGCATCTAACCAAGAGCATCAAGCCCTATATATACCTCGATGTTGGCAGTGATTGTTGAACTCCTTTGTCATGACCCTAGTAAAAATGTACCCATCACTCAAACAAAATCTCGATTTGACTTGTTAAGCTTTTCCTATCTTATTTTAATGCTTAGAGGGTGAGATTGATGAGTATCCCAATATAGGCAATGATTTTTATGATATGTAGTACTAGTTATTTGTTGTAGCATGATTTTTTTGGGGACTCTACAAGCCATTTACAGCCTCTTTGTTGATGTATTTTTAGTTAGGAGATGGATTGCACTTGGTTCTATTTTGGTTGAATGCACCCATTTTATGATCGAATTTATATCATCATCATGTAAAATTGCAGATGTTTTAGTTTCTAAATTCTAAAGAGATTTAAATATGTCTATATTTCATTTTTGTAGGTGTAATAAATAACTAATTTGTTATATATATATATATATATGCCCTTTGTGTCATGTTTCTATGGTCATTGTCTCTCACATCGAACAATCGTATTTCCACATTCACTGTGTCACATGTCATCATGCCAAGGGACTTAACCAAGATGGCATTTGTGTCGAAGATCACTACCTGAAAACAAGGTAGACTATAGACTTAAAGGAGTATTATATGATATTTTCTCATGCGACTATGTTAAACACACACATGGCAGCAACAGAATATTAAAGATAAGCAGGAGAGTACATCTATTATTTGACAATGATATACATTTATAGTACATTCGTGTGACCGTTGGGTTCCACATCCCAAGGTCTCTTGGACTCTCATGGTTGTTCACATTCTACACCAACCCATAGAGGATTAGGTGTCCAACATTCCCCCCTTAATCTGAAGGGTTATGTATGAGTCCAAGAAGAGAGTTGTAATACAAAATGTGCAAAAATGCATGGCAGCACTAGGCTAAATGTGCTCTCTGAAATGTTGGTATAAAGGGCAATGGTTTAAGGATGACCACCAACACTGGAACGCTTAGTGCAGTTCCCAGAACTCTTCCAAGTTTGGCATGAAGCTCAAGTCTTCTGCTAGAGGAAGTGCTCTTGATGTTTTGAAGAGGGAAACCTTCAGCCATGAAAGGGAGGTTTCACCTCGCATAGAAGGGAGAACCTCAAACTAAAAGGGAAGATCTCAACCGGTGATGGTTTAAGGATTACCAACAACTCTGGAATGCTTAATGCAATTCCTGGAACTCTTCCAAAACTAGCAAGAAGTTGAAGTCTTCTGCTAGAGGAAGTGTCCCCAATTCTTTGAAGAGGTATCACCGACTGAAGGCATGCTCAGGGGCATCTTTGTCTCTGGCTACAACTCTGAATTTGGTGTGGCAGGTTGTGGCTCAGGCTCGCTTGATGTGGCTTTGAAGCTTGTAGATGACCATCATTTTCCCCCTGTCAGATACAAGGTGAGAAGATGAAGAAATCTCAACTGCAAGACTTTTCAATATTCGAGAACAAATCCTGTTGTATGAGTGAAATATCTTCTTGGTTGTTGAACCCCATTGCCAAGAAGCGATCCATCCAAGATGAATCATTGTTCTTGCAAGATGTTTGTTTTTGAAGCATCTGTTTGAAGAATGACTAGTTTTATGACAATGCTTACATGGATGAAGATCAAAACAGTGATCTTTCATATGGCCAACTCGGTCACAGTGTTGGCATTTCACAATCTGTTGTGGTTGTTGTGGAAGAGGACAAGAATTTGAAACACCTGAAGGTGAACTGTCATGAGGAGCAGGTGAAGATGAACCGTCCTGAATAAATCCAGCACTTTGAAATTGGATTGGCTTGGAGTAGTCTGGAATATGAAAAGACACGTCCTTGTCATATCCAAGACCAATTCTGTGCTTGTTGTGGACAAGCTCTTCCCAAGGTCTGATGATGGGCTTGGGAAGTGCAAATTGAACTTTTGCATCTGCATGTAACTCTGCTGCTTTATTGGGCACTGGATATGAATCAACTGTAACATTATTGACTTGTTGTTTATGGGTTTCATTCTTCTGAACAAAAACAGGATCAGAATGACTACGCTTCTGTTGAAGCTCATCTCGCTGGAACTGAGATTCTAGTTGCAGAAAATCAATTCGTTCTTGTGCATATTGTAGACAGGTTCTAATTGCAACAAGAGTGTCCCTGTTGATGTTTACCATCCGATCAACAGTGGAATGAATTAAGGTTTTTAACAGCACTAATGCATCATCAAGTCGATCCATTTCACAATAATTGAAGCAGAAAAAAATGGTGGTTTTGCACACATAAAAATAGTTCCCACTGCTAAATAGATGTAACTATAGGATGAATAACAAGCTTCTAACTTCCATAGAGATTGATCAAATGTTGTATTGTATCCAAAAACTACAGTTTACATGCAAGGCAGTTCTACTTGGTGACTGCTTCTTCCAATCTTATGATTGCAAAAAAAAAAAAATTTGAAATCAATTATAAAATAGCAAAATCAAGCCTAAATCTATATCAAGCCCATATTAAATCAAAGACTACAGGCAACACCAGTATATAGAATTATAAAATCCTAATGTCAAACTAAAACCTATATCAATCCATATTATGTTTTATCCCACAAAATTTGTGTTAGGCGCAGATTATTTCGACCGTCTTTTAGACGTTGGCAGAGATGCTTTAGAAAATTAAATATGCGGCTTAGAATCATTGCAGGTTCACTTGGAGTTATGGGCGTTCACAATTATGATAGTACCTGGGCCTTGTTTCAAAAAAGCTGCCAATTGGATCAACAATGCTAACTACAACGCACCAGTCCATGCAATAATAGGCATGGCAAGATATTCTCTTGATAAAATTGTAGATAACCTGAGTAATTGAAATTAAACGCCACCATGGAAATGCAAATCACAATGCAGTATGTTGATGTGACAGATGATTAATATATGTTAATGCCGCTTGAGCTGGAGTTTGGCCTATTTGAATTTTGAAATACATGTAGCAGACTCACACGATTACAAATATAAAGCCTTACAATGTTCATTGCATAACCCTCTCCCCTGGAAACCCTGCGGGGCCATCTGCGGCTTTATCCGATGACTGTCTCTGTGTGGTGAGAGGTATTACAGTGGGCAACGGATTTAATTACAGTGAGCAGCGATTTAAAACCGGGAGGACATTCTGACCAACATATTCAATGTAGAGTCCTCCAGCCATTTGATGTTGAATGCATAATGGAATGATGTGGTTCATGCGGTTCTTTAATGTGATGTCTAGCGACCCCAAAGGCTCCTAAACATGATCAGCATCAGCCTCCAGCTATGCATTCGTGCCACAGTCACAATGCTCCCTGCAGATGCACCAGCTCACCACTCGGTCTTCACTGTACTAGCCACACCATGCCAAAATCTTCTCCTTATGATAATGCACCCAGATAACTCACAGTCCATTTAAACATGCCGTAAAGAGTGGAGAAGAAAGATCAGTTTGCCAATGCGTTACAGAATTTCAGGGGATTAAACACAAACAACAGAGTTTTGTAGGTAGTTTTGGTGAGCAGAGGAAACTCTTCTGACAGGAGCAGAAATGTCAGAACTAACATGCAGAAAGGCCACTAAAACAAGTGGCTCAAATATGGGCAGGGCAGGAGAACGCCCACTCTGATACCATGTTAAACACACACATGGCAGCAACAGAATATTAAAGATAAGCAGGAGAGTACATCTATTATTTGAAAATGATATACATTTATAGTACATTTCTGTGACCATTGGGTTCCACATCCCAAGGTCTCTTGGACTCTCATGGCTGTTCACATTCTACACCAACCTATAGAGGATTAGGTGTCCAACAGACTACAAAGATCATAAGGACTTGATTAATCAATTAGGGGGACGAAAATAAAATTGATACCTAGAGCAAAGCCTATAAAAAAAGACCATACAAATTGGCACAATAAGTACAAGGACCTAGTAAAACAAAAACAAAAAAAACCAAAAACATGCTTGCAATTGACATTATTTGCCCCATTGACAAGCTAAAGTGGGCAAGTCCCACAGTGGTTCAACCAAAGAAAAAAGATGTTGAAAGATCGAAAATCTACTTTGATTTCAAGGGCTTGAATAAAATTACAATCATTGATCCATTTCCTACTATGTTTGTCAATGAGATGTAAATGACATGGTTGGACATGAATGCTACTCTTTCCCATATTGTTTCTGAAGATACAATCAAGTGCCAATAGTTGAAGACAATCATGAAAGACTACATTTATGACTAAGGAGGTTATGTTTTCCTACAAATTTATGCTCTTTAAGGTTGAACAATGAACCTATTATAGTTTCTCATATTGTCATGAAGGCATTTCAAGAGCTCTTGTACAAGTACATGTCACTTTACTTCAATGATTAGACAATGTACAATTTTTTGAAAAATCAAGTCCAATGTTTGAGATTGATGCTTACAAGATGCAAACAAATTAGACTATCACTGAAATAAAGAAGAGTAGTTTTGCAACATGTATAGGTGCCTTGTTTGGTTGTGTTTTATGTAAAGATGGTGCCTTCAGTTTGCTAGATTCATTACAAAAGATGGTTGAGGGAACATGGGCTCTATGATTGCACTCGTACTTGGATAATTAAATATTGTAACTTTTACTTATGTTTCTTCAAGTTCTAATTTATTTTGATGAATCTATATTGAGTCATACTCACACAGACAATCTTCAATGCATCAATAAGCATCAAGATTCTGCTTTTAATAACCCTATACATAGCTTCATTACTTACCATAAATTCCCCTGAAGTAGTTGATGAATATAGCTTGGTCACAGTCATATTCCATCAATTTGAATAACAAGTTACAAACCAAACTAACTCAAAGCCAACTTATAATTGCTTTTAATAACCCTATACCTAGCTTCATTGGTTATCATAAATTCCCCTGAAGTAGTTGGTGAATATAGCTTGGTCACAGTCATATTCCATCAATTTGAATAACGAGTTACAACCCAAACTAACTCAAAGCCAACTAATTTATAACAAAGCAGCATGTTACTCTACCCTTCTAAAACGAATTGCTTAGATGCCATTGCATAAAGTCCAAGTCACTAGTTGTAATATTAGAAAGGAATTTTTGCCCCAAGTATCCTTCAGTATCTAGGGTTCCAATAAAAGATTATTTTTTTATGTGCAACAATTCCATTCAATTTAAGAAATATACTCAAATAACAGCGTCGACTTCTAGAATTATAATAAATTCAATCGTGTAATCCACAGGGTAATCCAACTTTAATCCAACAAACACTACTAACTTCAATGATACCAAAAATTCAAACAGATTGATAAAACTACAAAATTTTATGTCAAAATACCCGAGATGGCCTTAGGTCCACACTCATTTCCTATTCCTGTTCACGTCAAGGTTCTTCGCACTTCCTCAAGAATCCAAGGAACGTCAATCTGCTATCAATTTCCTTAGAAGTTGATCGAACCGAGATGACCTTAGGTCCACACTCGTTTCATGTTCCTATTCACGTCAATGTTCTTAGCACTTACTCAAGAGCTCTTATGCCTTGTGTAAGACCCACACTTCCTCAAGAACCTTAGGAACATCAACTCACTGTCAATTTCCTCAGAAGTTGATCGATCTACCACAGGAACCCACAGTATCAATCTCAGAAAATCCCACTTGAAATACTTTAGACGTTTTGGCCTGTAACCATTTTACCCTAAGGGCTTGAATCATCACCGAATTACTGCAAAACCCTTCACTATATAGTTTAGGAATCTTAGCTAGACATACAATTATTAATGGGTTCATTCTAACATAGGATCACTTCGAGATTTACAGAAGATGAAACCCCTCGCACTGTCACCTTGGGTTTGCACTACACGTGACCTTCGATTATGCGGTTTTACACAGACATTACAGGCAACTCGTCTATGATCTGTCATAGAGTGTACTAGGGATTCGTCTATCCACGCTAAGCCTTAGAGTATGGGATTTGTTCCAAAATTAATGCTTTGAATTGCCATAGAGTATATTCGAATGGTGTTTGCCTTGTTCTATCCAAGATTCCACTAGAGTTTTGACCACAAACAAACTCACAGAAAGAAGTTCATATTAGTTTGCTTCAAGTAAGGTTGCTTCAACAAAGATTTGCTTGCCTTGTTAATCCTCCTCAAGCTAGAACTTCTTCAATTAACCTCTGCTAGAACAAAGTAGAAAATGGGAAAAATAAAGAGAAAATAAGTTTATCAACTAGGTTGGAATCTTTCACCACCAAAATTGATAGGGGAAAAGATGTCTTAAAAGATCAAAGCCTCAGGCTCAAGAAAAACAAATATAAATAATCCAATCTAATGATGATGCAAATGAATTCAACCTTGTATTTATAGATTTCCTTGAGGGAATTCTTTCCTTAATTAACTGAGTAAAAAAAATTTACAACTTTGCGTTTCTTTGCCTAGTTGCCCAAAACTTGCCCAGACATTGGGTATTTTAGGGTTTCCCCTTTATCCAGGACTATAGCCTTCCGAGATCGATAGGCTACTTTGTCTCTTGAGCAATTAATTTCACGGAACATTATAGTCCCCCCTTCCCGACATTACTTGTCCTCAAGCAATGACAAGTCCATTAGACTGATGTACTGGACCCACTAAAAATAACTCTTTGGGATGTCTTGTAAAATTACAAGCATAGTCTGCTTTCTTATGTTCACTTGCCAAAGGAGAAGATGATGGATTTGGAGAAGTCAAAGCCCTATCTCGGATCATATTGATTTCCTACTGCTAAAGTGCACTACTAGCACCACTTGTTGAGATACTATCAAAGGAAAATCGCCACAACTGGATAGGCCATTTTTTAAATTCATTCCCACCTACTATAAAAATTGCTTTCTACCAGTCTTGGCATTCAAGTTCATAAAAGCATCCAATACATGCAATCACAATATTCCTTAATCTGCAACCACCTACCATCAAGAGTAACTGATAGATATTGGCATCCTTGTTGCAAAACCTTAAATAAAAGACTTTCAAGGTCTTTAGTATCTTGCCACACACTGACCCCACCAAATGGAAATATATGGACATCTCGTGGTTCTCCACGAGCATCTGTCCACCCATAAACAAGCCATTTCCAACAGCAAGGGAGACTTGGTGCCTTCTAGTTCCCAGTGCTGAAACAAACAAATTTCATTGCTTCTACAACAATGCTTGAACCAATATCTCCTGGTCCAATTGAATTTGAAGGATATGTACTCCCACTTGCATCATCAAATGTGGTTCTCACTGAATCTGGAGTAGCAACAGCAGTCACAAGGTTAGAAGCAATGTTATCCGAGGAACCAAATTCTTCCAAATTAAACATTGGCTCAAATAGGTAGTGCACATCATCTCGGGAAGGAAACTCTCCAAACCTGTTGGACCCATATGTAGTTGACTCTTCCTGCCTTGTTTGCCAAGAACTTTCCTAACCACTGGGCCATAAGCATCCCTGTATCAAGTAAGTTATCTCTTGATAATGATGGTGTTTCCCCAATAAAGCGCTATACCATAATCACTCCAATGTCCTTGAACAACTGAGCTCAAGTGCACAGATCCCGGTTGGGCTCTATGTGACATTGTGGGTTGTTGCGATGTGGCATAAACAAGAGTCAAGAGAGGGATCTGACAAGCCTTGTTATACACAGTATAACGTATTTTTATATGAGTGACTAAGTCAGGCACTAGAGTCTTGCTAGCTTTGAGAATCATTTATGCCATGAGGACTTGTACAACAAGCTTAGGACATTGAAACCAAATAGAGTAGGAACACTTAAATTTACTGTTTCATCTAGTGGGGCAGCATAGTCTAGAGTCTTCCCAACTTGACTATAATTTAACAACCTCCTCTTTCTATTTGGATTGTTAACTATTGCTTCAAGAGGATTGCCAGCTTCCACAACAATCTGAAGTATTGCAAATGGTTCAGCAAAGAGCATATCACATAAAGTACCATGCAAGGGCAACTCTCAATGTCTTTCTGATTTCCTAGTGTACTTATACCAATCTAAAGGTCCTTAAACACCTTTGAAAGAGATTTACAATAGTTGTTGCCATCCCAACCTTTTTCAAGTGTCATTAAGTAATCGTTTACCAAACCAATGAAAATTAAATTGTGGCATGTCTTTCAGAGTTGTGTCGGACATTCTATAAGTACAACACCAGATGAAGCCCATTCTTCCTGCACATTCATGATATTGCCATTGCTCGTTGTCCTTTTGAAACGAAAGCCAATTGTTTCCTTTAGCAGCGAATATTCAGTGATCAAAAGGTTTGACACCCTAAAAAGGTTTATGAATCCATTTGTCTAAGAGGGGAGCTTCACCACATTGGCCAAATTCCTCTCATGTGTGGACTTAATGTGGGATTTTAACTTGTATTCCCTTGCATATCTATTTCCACATTCTTTGAATGGACAAATGTGATAATTCTCTGGTGAATGTGTATGCATATGTGCACACAAGTTAAAATAAAGAGAAAATGCCTTACCACAAACTTCATGTGAACATGAACAATGTTTTTCTCTCATATGCATGAGAAAATGTCTCTTCAACTAGGAGCTCTCTACAAATTTCCTGCCACTGCCTTCATAATTGTTGGACACCTAATCCTCTATGGGTTGGTGTAGAATGTGAACAGCCATGAGAGTCCAAGAGACCTTGGGATGTGGAATCCAACGGTCACACGAATGTACTATAAATGTATATCATTGTCAAATAATAGATGTACTCCTGCTTATCTTTAATATTTTGTTGCTGCCATGTGTGTGTTTAACATGGTATCAGAGCAAGCGATCTCTTGCCCTGCTCAACTGTGAGCCACTTGTTTTTGTGACCCTTTTGTGCATGCTTGTCCTGCAACTTTGCCCATTTTCCTGATATAGAAAAACTGACATCTTTCACTCATACCCAGGTGCGCAGGTCTCAAATTAATTTTTTGTACTGTAACTCCTATCAGATTTGTCCCTTTGTTGTGCATATTTTGAAGATTGGAACCTCTCTCAGCCAAGCATTATTCCCATGACGGTTTTCTCTGCTCGATTGCTACCTTGTCAGAATGCTGACACTTAATGTTTTGTTGGTACGGACCCATAATCTCAAAAGTGTTACTATGGCCTTTTGATACAGGAGCATTCAAACCAAGAAAAAATCATTGTATTTTAGTAGACAAAGGGGGGTCATGTGTTTAAAGGAAGTTGGATTCCTAAGTGATGAATTAATGTAATATTTAGGCTTTTGAGTGAATAGGATAAGAATTAATTAGATGTTGTGAGGATGTTGTAAATGCTCTCGAATTAAGGAGAACATGAGCGGTTAATAATGACAAGAGAGTAAGAATTCAATTATAAATCTTAAGGCAATTTCATGATTCGAGGAACTAGAGAGAGTTCTTAGGGATTAACTGGAGTTAGAAGTGGACTTAAAAAACATTTAGGTGTCAGTTCAGTAGATTAAGGGTTTGAACCAGAATTAGTTCAACAAAACCTTTATGGTATAAATGTAAGCCTACGGGCAGAGTGTAGGGAGGAGGCCACTGATATTGAAGATCAGGCCTGTGAGACAGAGGGTCTCGATATGTAATCAGTTGTTTATACTTGTATATACAGAGGTTTATCCCGGAACTGTGTAAGTGTGTGAAATGAGTATTTAACAATTGATTTATGTGTGAATTCGTAGGTTTTGTAACTGAGGTTGCAAGTAGAGTTCTGTAGAACTACCCAGAGGAGAAGAATGATTCGAAGGAATCATAATGGATCATCGAATCCAGTTGAAGGATCAGAGTGAAAATCTGGAGAGACTGTGATGTTAGATTTCGCAAAGGTCAAGCTCAAGAGTGAGTTGAGCAGCGAAAGCGGAAGAATGGGACCTTTGAAGAAACCCGAACCACAGAGAAAATGCTGAAGAATAGCGTAAACCATAAGCAAAGAGAAGAGCAGAGAAGCGCAGAGATGATGCACAGTAACCGTTGGATCTTATAGATCAACGATAGGATCAATTCGCATGGTGGCAGAGCGCGGAAGATAGTCAGCGACAAAATGATTTTTATAAGCGGAAGTGGTATTTCAGGCGAGGTAGAAAGCATAAGTGGAAAAAAGAAGTAATCACCCGATTCCACACATATCGCGACACATAGCAGTCGAGGAGAGAGGAAAACCACCTTATCGGGCGAGTATTCCCCGTACTACTTGTTCATCCGAAGTCATCGTGGACCGTTGGATCCGTTCAGTGCAGATCCACGGCAGAGGATTATCGGACTAGTTTGGTGAACAAGAAAGGATATCAGTTGCCGATCTGACGGCGGAAGATCAACAGCGGAGATTAAGTCGGATCGCAAATGTTACATGGAGTTGGATCAATGTATAGAGAAAGGCTTTGATGCGCGGACCCGACAATGTATAGATGCGGAAGTATTCCTTTAGAAGTCCGGCTTAATCATTAAGCGCGAGCGGAGATCGGAGAAGGCGAAACACAGTGGAAAGGATTGAAGCCACGAGAACGGACCCGGTGATAATTATGGTTGTGGGTGTATAATTTTTGAGATCCGGAAGGTTATCGCATATCGGAGGTGAAAGGTAGAGCGTGTAGGGTGACCACGAAGAATAGCGATTGCGATCAGCGATAAAGGGGAAACATTGGAAAATGTGCAAAGGCTTAGAAAAGTGGAAAAAGGTATGTTTATGTGTATTTCTATTAAGGGGTATAATAGGAATAATGTGCAGTTGTAGGTTTATGGGTTAAGTCCGCATTAGCCAAAGTTTTAAGAGGGGTTTGGTTATATATATGTAGCAACAATGTTATGAAGGCCTAATGTGCGGGTAAGGTCTAAACTAAGGTTTATAAGGGTGGATAGAGTCCCGATAGAAGGAAATGAAAGACTGGGCTATTGTAATGAATGATTCTGTTGAGTTTAATAAGGGGGGCTTAACCATTGATGGTTGAAGATTTTGACTCGATGGTGAGTTAAAATTCTTGGGGGAAATGTGCTTATGCATTTTACATGCATACTGTGGGTGTAAGAGGGGGTAACCCTGCGTCACCTTTACCTACGTATCAGTTCTGCCCTCCACCCATTGAAATTGTTGTCATACCTTGTTTTCTCATCATAATTGTTGCCACGACCATTTATATTTTGGATTCTGCCTTGAAGAGCGATTTGTGGTATGTGTTGTTTTTCTGTGATGAATGTTGAATGATTTGCGTTTAGGAAATCTTCTACACAGAGAAATGCTCAACTTCAAAGCAACTCTCCAATCTGGATCATTAGATTCTATCCAGTAGCACTGTATTCTTCTCCTAGGGGTGTTGGACGGTCAGGAAACATCTCAGCTACTGTTGTTGTGGCCCTAACTGGTCTCGGCATACCTACAATCATGAATGCGTTGTAATTGATCTCTCTCACTGTTTCCTGAGCCTGTCGCTCATTTTGCATTTCCACCAAGGCACTCACAACAAGCGTTCTTTGGATCCAGATAATCCAAGTGTTGTCTTTAGGATTGGTATTGTGACCAATGGTGAAAGGCTGGCAAGATAAATCGTGTGTTTCAACTTCTCTTCAAAATCAACATACTCTTTTTGTTGTGTAGTGGTTGAAGACTGTTCTCTGTTAGTATGTCAGATCTTATCTTGGCGACTTCCAAAACACCTCTTGGTGGCAACTGGCAAATCATTGGTGGGAGATAGATTGTCTACCGAGCCCACAAATGTCCGTTGATGATAAGGATAATCCTCATTTGAAGTAACCAAAGTAGTGTTTGACACCAGACATCATCAGTTTCTTCCATAGAAGTTGTTGCTAGTGTAGGACTGAGCTCTCTTGTTGGATTTCAAACTTCAAGGCATTTGTCACTTCATTCGACAGGCACTCTTGGGCTATCGGTATCTCTAAAAGATGGTTTCGTCAATCTGTCAAACACATGAACTATTCTCTGAAGCAAGCGTTCTCATACCCATTTTACCACTTTCCATGACTCCTTCTAGATAGCCATTTTCAAGAATTTGTTTTCCATCAGAATTCATCCAAGACAAAACTCCTGCAGGGGAGCTACTGTGACGAACAAGGCTACTCTTGGTCACTAACAGTGGTAGGCTATTTTCTCTTTCACTCGGCAAATCAATAGCATTATAGAGAACTAGATTTTGTTTGAACGTGTTGTTAATAAGTTGTTCACCAGACTGCGGGCCTTGTGCCTGGCACATCTTCGACATCTGAGAGCTGCAAAAGCTGTTTTGGAGCGTCTTCATTCCATTTCCAAGAACTAAAGCAACGTGATTGCATTTGCCCACATCCTCCTCTGCAATGCTACCTGAGCTTCTCTTTCGATGGGAAGAGCTATGAACAACAATTCCAGGATAATTGTTGTGTTCCTCTAAGTGTTTAAATTCTGCAAGATATTGATGGTAATCACCCTTCATCTTAAGATAAAATACCTTGGACTCACTAGATGTGGATGACAAGATAAGATGTGTATCCAGAAGATGTAGAATGCCATCACAAATATTACTGAGCTCAGACTCAAAGTAATATTCAATCGCAGCAAGCCTTGCCACTTTCAAAAGCCATACCATCGTTGTGGAAGATTATTCGTGGGTCAATGGCGTAAATTCCTTAGCTTCCCACTATTATTGTTGACGAATGGTGATGTATTTCAACCAGCTTGGAGGGATTATGTATTTCTAAAGGCTTCGATAATGCCAAAGTCAGGGCCGAATTTGGGAGCGTGGATTCTCCTTCAACTGGTTTGGATATAGTCACGTCAGAATCTGGAGGTATAAAAATTTGGTGAGTTTGTTCTTGCTGAGAGACCCATCGTTGAAACCTCAGGCCGACGGTTCGAGTCTCCTCAAGTGAACTGTGCGCGCATCCTTTAGGAGTTTTGATGGGTTTTAAGTTTTGAAAATTATGTGAGCAGTGAATTCCTTTGTTCCATATTTTTTCTCTGTTTCAGTGCCTGTTGCATTCCAGAGGCTCCCAGCGTTAAAAGTGCATATGTGCTAGCGTCGTTGATTGAAATGAAGTCCAAAGTCGAATGATTTAAGTTGATTTTGGTTGTTTTGCATCTGCAATTTTCCACCATAGTTTTGGTCGCTAAAACTAGTAGCCAACTTTATTGTTTCCTGGAGAAGTAACTACCACAGCTTGCAACTGCTCTTTGCATAGGGAATTTCTAGTTTTTTGAACAAGGACAACCAACCACTATTTTGTTAATTTCTAGTGCCAACACTAACATCAACTGAAGACTCTGAACGCCTGAGGAAAGCTGTTGAAGATGTTTCATTATGTTGATCGATGTGGTTAATTTTTCAAATGGCGAGGCACAAATGAGAAGTCAATCATACAAATATTAGGACATAGAACTGCAACACAACACAAATTTATTTGGCAAAGTTATTTTCGAACTATATGAAGAGGATCTCTTGAAGCGACTAGAATCTGAGCTTTCAAGTCACTTTGAGAAAGTTGTATTCCGCATTAGCATCAACATTTGAATGTTGAGCGTTGAGCATTGAATAAGGCAATCTCTTTGGCATTGTATTGTTCAAAATTGAATGGGGGCGGTTGAAATTCCACGACCTGGAACTACTGTATGTTGCTTTAAATACGTTGAAGGCTTGCATATTTCATATGTTCAATCATATTCAATTGTGATTTTGAACTGATTATATATCTTTACGACTTGGCTTATTTATATATGGCTTGAGATCAAGAATCTGTATTTGTGAAATTCACCTTATTTTTTCAATGAAAATGGCTAGAATCAATGAAGTATTAGAGTTCCTCAAAACTTTGATATTGTCTACTACTCATGATACATTAAAAGTCAGCAAAGTTTCTCTCACAGACATTCAGGTCTGTCTACAAAATGCACAAGAGAAAATTGACTTTTTGCAGCTTGAATCTCAGCTACAGCGAGCAGAATTACAACAATGGAGTCATCATTCTGAACCTGTTTTTGTTCAGAACAATGAAACAGACTCCCATAAGCAACAAGTCAATATTGTTGAAATTGATTCAGATCCAGTGCCCAATAAAGCAGCAAAGTTACATGCAGATGCAGAAGTTCAGTTTGCACTTCCCAAGCCCATCATCAGACCTTGGGAAGAGCTTGTCCACAACAAGCACAAAACTGGTCTTGGATATGACAAGGACATGTCCTTTCATATTCCAGATTACTCAAAGCCCATCTAGTTTCAGAGTGTTGGATTACTTCATGATAGTTCACCTTCAGTTGTTCCAGATTCTGCCCCTCCTCCACAGCAACAGCAACAACAACAGATTGTGAAATGCCAACACTGTGACCGAGTTGGCCATATGAAAGATCATTTTTTTGATCTTCATCCATGTAAGCATTGTCATAAAACCAGTGATTCTTCAAACAGATGCTTCAGAAACAAACATCCTGCAAGAACAAAGATTCATCTTGGATGGATCGCTTCTTGGCAATGGGCTTCTACAGCCAAAAAGATATTTCGCTCATACAACAAGATTTGTTCTCGAATATTGAAAATTCTTAGAGTTGAGATTTCTTCATCTTCTCACCTTGTATCTGATAGGGGGGGAAATGATGGTCATCTACAAGCTTCAAAGCCACATCAAGCGAGCCTGAGCCACAACCTGCCATACGAGATTCAGAGTTGTAGCCAGAGACAAAGATGCCCCTGAGCATGCCTTCAGTCGATGATACCTCTTCAAAGAATTGGGGACACTTCCTCTAGCAGAAGACTTCAACTTCTTGCCAGTTTTGGAAGAGTTCCAGGAATTGCATTAAGCATTCCAGAGTTGTTGGTCATCCTTAAACCATCACAGGTTGAGACCTCCCTTTTCAGGTTGAGGTTCTCCCTTTTATGCGAGGTGAGACCTCCCTTTCATGGTTGAAGGTTTCCCTCTTCAAAACATTAGGAGCACTTCCTCTAGTAGAAGACCTCAGCTTCATGCCAGAATTGGAAGAGTTCCGGGAACTGCACTAAGCGTTCCAGTGTTGGTGGTCATCCTTAAACCATCGCCCTTTATACCAACATTTCAAAGAGCACATTCAGCCTAGTGCTGCCATGTTTTTTGCACATTTTGTATTACAACTCTCTTCTTGGACTCATACATACTCCTTCGAATTAAGGGGGGGGTGTTGGACACCTAATCCTCTATGGATTGGTGTAGAGTGTGAACAGCCATGAGAGTCCAAGAGACCATGGGATGTGGAACCCAACGGTCACACGAATGTACTATAAATGTATATCATTGTCAAATAATAGATGTACTCTCCTGCTTATCTTTAATATTCTGTTGCTGCCATGTGTGTGTTTAACAATAATGACAAACATGTAGTTCCCTCTTCATGTGCCTATGAATGCTTTCCCAAAGAATCTGTAAAAGTCTTTCCATAACCTTTATAGTTGCAAAAGGAAACCCTTGGGGAAAGAGATTCGGGCCCTGGCTCCTTCTCTTGCTGCCCTAGAGAGATGATATCATCCTGATCTTCAATCTTTTCTTATTCCACTGAATCATTGCTTATGCAATGAGATTGACCAGTCTAGACTTGTTGTCTTGTATCTTTTCCATATTCAATATTTGTATTTGCTAATTGATCTGTAGTGAATGTTTGAAGACCGTCACCATGCCAGTTTCCTTCCTTTATTAAATTTCCATGAGCACCTATTTGCTTCTTGTATAACCATGACCAACCATTGTAACAAGCCTTTGTTGTTGAGTTGTGTTCAAGGTGAAACCCTGTCATCAAGCTATAAGAGGGGGTACTCCAGTCTCCACCTTCCTCTCTACCTACGATACCTTCATTCTTTCCTTCAGTATTTCACATCTCTAAACTTTGAATGGCGTTGTTATCAAAAAGGGTGTCCCTTTCCCCGAGAAGACCATTCTATTCCTTGATATTTGGTTGTTTTTTTATCAGCACCATTCCCTCAAGATATGGTTTCATCTTTAGGATTTCCAAACTATTTGGGAGGATACAGCTATGTCCATGTTTTTGCCTTTGTTTTAATTTCTCTTGTACTTTATTTTGTGGACTTGGACTTATCATCAGTGTCGCTTGAATTGCTTTTCTTACAGTTAGCCCAAAGATCGTCCCATTTCCACATATATGTTTTACGTTGTGTGTTCTCATCATCAGGCTCAAGGAATGGATCCCCTTCATTCTCCCTAGATGTCGTAGCCTTTTTGTTAAATTCTTCTAATTTTGTAGGGGCCACTTTGCTCCTTTCTTGCAATCTTTTAATAGTTTTCATTTGTTGCTCTTCTAACTTCCACCAAGACTCTGCAAATTCCTTGCCAAAAATTTTGTCTAACTGCTCCATCTTCAAACACCATCCAGGTTGGCAAGATCTCAGCTCTGATACCACTGTAATATTACAAGGGAATTTTTGCCCTAGGTATCCTTCAGTAGCTAGGGTTTCAATAAAAAATCTTTTTTTAAGTGCAACAATTCCATTCAATTCAAGGAATATACTCAAATAATAGCGTTGACTTCCACAATTATAATAAATTCAACAGCATAATCCACAGGGTAATCCAACTTCAAGCCAACAAACCTACTTCAATGATATCAAAATTCACACTGATAGAACCACAAAATTTTCTATCTAAATACCCGAGATGGCTTCAAGTCCACATTTGTTTCCTGTTCAAGTCAAGGTTCTTCGCACTTCCTCATGATCCTTTATGCCTTGTACAAGACCCGCACTTCCTCAAGAACCCAAGGAACGTCAATTCACAATCAATTTCCTTAGAAGTTGATCGATCTAAGATGGCCTCAAGTCCACACTCGTTTCCTATTCTTGTTCACGCCAAGGTTCTTCGCACTTCCTCAAA
Source organism: Pinus tabuliformis (assembly GCA_031772625.1). Classification (NCBI taxonomy): domain Eukaryota; kingdom Viridiplantae; phylum Streptophyta; class Pinopsida; order Pinales; family Pinaceae; genus Pinus; species Pinus tabuliformis. Next base: position 783,879,084 of record CM062812.1, on the reverse strand, counting down.
AGACCTTTTGCCTTGTACAAGACCCACACTTCCTCAAGAACCTTAGGAACATCAATTCGCTATCAATTTACTCAGATAGTTGATCCATTTGCCACAGGAACCCACGGTATCAATCTTAGAAAATCTCGCTTGAAATACTTCAGACATTTCGGCCTGTAATTGTTTTACTCCAATGGCTCGAATCATCACCAAATCACTGTGGAACCCTTCACTGTATAGTTCAGGAATCTCGATCTGTCATACCATTATTAATTTGTTTAATCACTTTGAGATTTACAGAAGATGAAACCCCTCACACCATCACCTTAGGTTTGCACTGCGCATGACCTTAGGATATGCAGTTTTACACTACACATTATAGGCATCCCATCTACAATCTGCCACAAGGTGTACAAGAGACCTATCTGTCCACGCTAAGCCTCAAAGTATGGGAATTGTTCCAAAATTGCCACAGAATAGATCTGAATGGTTTTTGTCCCGTCCTGTCCAAGATTTCACTAAGGTTTGACCACAAACAAACTCACAAAAAGAAGCTCAGATTAGCTTGCTTCAGGGAAAGGCTGCTTCAACAGAGATTTGCTTGACTAAAACTTCTTCAATAAAGAGACAATAAGTTTATCAACTAGAGTGGAATCTTTCACCACCAAAATTGATAGGGGAAAAGGGGTCTTAAACCTTCAGAGCCTCAGGCTCAAGAAAAACAGAGATAAATGATCCAATCCAATAATGATGCAAATAAATTTAACCCTCTTGTAATTATAGATTTCCTTGAGGGGATTCTTTCCTTCATTAATCGAGTAAAATTCACACCAAACCCAACTTTGGGTTTCTTTGCCCAGCTGCCCCAAAACTTGCCCAAACATTGGGTATTTTGGAGTTTTCCCCTATCTCCGGGACTATAGCCTACATTGATCGATAGGCTACTTTGGCTCTTGAGCAAATAATTTCTCTGGAACATTACACTAGTAGGTACGACTGAATGTATAAGTTGTTACACAAAAAATCAGCATTGAAATCAGTTTAAAATAGTAAAAAAACAATAATAATAATAGATGAATATTTCCATACAACACTCACTACAAAGTCATCCTCCCCAAAAAATTGATTGTTCCCTCCCAAATTTTAAACAACTCAATTAGAGCTAGTGTATGGCTAAATTTAACTTATGCTATGTTTATTATAATTCACGTTTACTTAGGTTTACTACCTGCAGCCAGCATCTATTGAGCAAGATATAATTTAAAATGGCAATTTTAATGTTCAGGTAGGATTCAAAACATCCTTAAAATAGAATTTTCAACATGTAAAATAGCACTGGCCGTCATTCAGAGAAGTGGTACCATCCCAAACCCCTGCCTACAATGACTTGTTTGCAAGCCAGGAAAGGAATATGACAGTCATTCGGCCAAATCCCTTTTTCAGTATCTTATAATGAAGCTTGGGACTGCATCATTTCAACCATAGTCATGACAAAGATTTAAAACCAAATTCTGAGAAAGAATTGAACTCTTGCAATCCATGTTCCTTAACAAGAACAGAATTTATACCGTCAACAAAAATTGATCAAAACAGCAGTTGATAACTTGGTAAGTATGCAAAACAATTGCATAATAGAATACAAATGAATAGCATAAGACGTTTATATTATAGCTTTACTGCAAAGTTGGAAGAGTGCTTCTCAAACACCTGAAATTTTGCCAATTCAGTGAAAGTCATTTAACTCATCAATTGGCCTAATATGAGAATACAAAATCAAAAACCTACATTTCGAACAACAACAAACTGTAGAGTAAAGAACAAGCTTTTGAGACCCTCTTGTGTACAAACCATGATAATGTTAAGATCTTCTTGAGGAATATTCTCCAGCGAAACCTGCTTGATTGCCACAAAATCTCCATTCTCCAAGTCCAAACCCTTGTAGACACGCCCATAAGCTCCCTTTCCAATCTCATCCCCAAGGATCTGCCAACAAAGAAATGCATCAGGTTTTTGCTTTGAAAAACCCTAAACTGTAGCACTGCAGAATGCCGTCACTTTTTCCCAGCACTAGGGTCAGAATCTTGTCTTGAACATGCCAGGCCTCCAAGGTAGGAGTTCTCACATTTGGCAAGGGTGGAATCTCGAGAAAATGGGGGATATATAGGAATATCAAAATTTTCAATCAATTTGCAAGAACTTGAACCTTGTAGGCGACAGTACACAGACTTGGTAGCAGGGGAAGTCGAGGAATTTTCTGCAAAGTTGGTGATAGTTTAAGGTTTATGGAGGAGGTACTAGGCACATACGCTAAGGTTTCCATGACGTTGGTGAGTTCAAATTCGAGGGGATAACACACTAAGCCTGGAATCCAGCATTTAACCATGTTGGCAAGAATCCAATTGTCATTGGGAGAGCAATGAGCCTAAGGGGCAAATTCAGGCTGTGCTCAAAAAGAGCAAATTCAACCTTCTACCAGAACTGCAACCTTCGAATTCTTAAGCATGTAGAAAATTCAGGATTTTGACCAATGGGCAATAATTTCGAAACTCATGTACAACAACACCTGGCATGCAGAGGAGTTCGGGCTTTGGCCAGGTTAGCAAGCGCTCGAATCCAATGGACTATAAGCTCAAACCATGCACCTGTTGGGCTCACGGAAGCTTGGACGTGCAAAGTTTAGACATTGTGAAGGAAATGATGAGCATAAGAGCAAATTCTTTTCACCAGAATTCAAATCTCATGAGAGTCACGGACTAAGGGTAGACCATAAAGTATAGTACTCCGCCAAATTAACAAGATTTGAAATATTACGGTCGTCTACGCTGAAATTAAAGAATCCGTGGCCTTTGAAACTAAAATAATGAACAAATACTAGCACATTTGCAGACGCTGAGAAAAATGAACTTGCTGTCAATATACTCACATATTTATCGTTCAACGTTTTTGATTTATGAAAATGCGAGGATGATGGATGCCTCGACATGACTACAGTTGATTTTCTGCGTTATCCCACTGCGGGATCCAAACCTCATTTCCAACTCGAGCCTACAGAATGTTCCGGTGATAAATACAAAAAATTGAACGTTTTCCACGTCTAGACAGAAACCCTTGCGGAGATCCAATTTGCAGGGCCGAAAATGTGAAAAATGAGCATTGCCCGGCCTTTCGAAAGGGCTCGCGTGCGGTGAAAAACCCTAATTGTGCCCTGAGATACCAGCAGGCCCGGACAGAAAGAAGCAAACTTCAGAATTCGGCGAGGGGTTTGGTTTCCTGGCTCCGTAAAGTGGTTAAACAGTGGACTTGTTCTGCGGCGTGAGCCGTCGATGCTGGCGAAGGAGGGCGCCATTTAGGTAGACTTTGGTCTCTGGGTATGAGCTGGATGCCAAGATGAAGAAAGGAAATCAAATGGGATTGTGGGCCCTGTCAGGGGGTGGAAGTCCCCGTCTGAGTTGTAAGGGGAAGAAATCTTAGGGAGTAAGGGTGTGGGTAGGTGTATGAGTTGGAGGAGGGGGAGGCCAGCCAAGAATATCCATGTAGGGTATGGTGGGTAGTTTAATTAATGCTCGGGACCACCGTGTGAGGTGACGTGGCAACAATATACACGCATGCACTTGTAGGTGATTAGACAATTCTTTGAGCGCAATTCAAGTGGGAATAAACTTTCATATTAAAAAACAAACTCTCACAGCTTGTCAGGCTGTAAAAAGTTCAGCTCAATGACAGTTTGTGGGAGTGATTAATGCTGATTTTAATAATTAATTTTATTTTCAAGAAATACTGTTTTAAATATCCACAAACATTTTATAATAAATTGTATATATAAAAACAGTTTATACAGAAATTGTATATATAAACAATTTATAATTGTGACGTGAAGTTTAGTTTTGCAACACTTTCGGTGTCACGCAAGCTAGTGATGGTGTATATCCACAGCAAAGATAATATATTTATATATTTTTTATTATTTTAAAATATTATATTGAAAAATAACAGTTGTTTTAAATTATAAAATATAAATTTTGTTAATAAATTTATTTATTTATTTTGAAGTGTGAGGGTGAAATTTCAAATTTGATTGTAGTTTATATTTGTGTATTTAAATGATTATTATAATTTTGAGTGGAGTTGATAATAAAGAATATGTGTTTTTTTTTTAAGGTTATAAGTAACATGTGATATGGATATGGAGTATTTAGATTAATTTTTTCTTTATTTTTTGGAAAATTAATGATTTTGGTTGTTTTATGATTGGTTAAAATGTCATGGGCTAAGTTTTATGGACAAAAGTCATCTTATAGAGGTGGAATATTTTGATATAATTTTAGCTAGGTTTAGAGCTAAAATTGTTTAGAAAAGTAAGGTGTGTGTTGTTTATCTATGTTGTTGTAGGTTTAAGTATATAAGGGGTTGGGTATGCATGTTTTTATAAATTGTGCAGTGAAATTATTATATGGAGAGGGGGTCCTTTGTCTTATAAATAGGGGATCTTTTGGTGTTTAGCTAGATTGTTAGATTTTCTTTTCCTTTTTTTTTCTTTTTTTCTTTTTCTTTTTTTTTTTTTTTATTTTTTTACTAGGTTGAGTTTACACTAAGGCTAACCCGTTTATTGGATTGAAAAAGAATGAATGATCAACCCAAAATGGAAGGTGCATGGTGTGTTGTTCATCCCATGTTGTTATAGGTTTAAGTATATAAGGAGTGGAGTATGCATGTCTTTATAAATTGTGCAGTCAAATTACTACATGGAGAGGGGGTCCGTTGTCTCATAAATAGGGGATCTCTTAAGTCAACATTTGGTGTCTAGCTAGGTTGTTAGATTTTCTTTTCTTTTTCTTCTTTTTTATTTTTTCATTTTTTTACTAGGTTGAGCTTACGCTAAGGCCAACCTATTTATTGGATGGAAAAAGAATGAATGATCAACCCACAATGGGATGTTATCGCCAGGATTATGCGAAGCTCGATCAAGTATGGATGCCCCATGGGATAATTCAATTCCCCCAAAATTGGCTTCCATACTCAACTCCTCCCCATGAAGTTTGAACGTAAGACCTAGCGGGGACTAAGCCCCATGTAAATCAATTGGTCTATACCTCATGAGTGACACTAAATTATATTATTATTATTTATTAATATATCTTAATTTATTTGTGTCCACATGGGACGACTGAATGATTAGCACAATGGGATGTTATCCCCTCCACCCAATTTCAAATCCTATGGAGGGACATCTTTGGCCCGTTGTGATAATGCTCAAGGAGTAGGTTGCCCCACCCTCATGGAGTTTTGGCTCTTACTAAGTCATAAATTCCTAGTATATTTGGCTTACACGTTGTTGGATATACTCTTGGTGTTATAGTGGTAGTCGCTAGGTTTGATCTTGGGCCTCACCCAGATTACTCCAACGAGTTACCAATTCACCATGGTATACATACATCATACACACACACACACACATATATATAAAAAATCACCTTGTGACAATTAAATACTTAAGATTTATTGTGGATTTTAATTGATAATATTAACTATTACCCTCCATAAACTATCAATGTTTCATTGATTTCATACTTCTGTGATCCATATTGTTATTCTGAATGTCTTTCGTATTAATCACATCACTAGTTTTAGGTCGACGTTTTGAACCATCAAGGTTTATTGAAATAATGTATTACATATTATTCAAAATGACTTTCTTATAGTTGAACATGGTCAACTTAAAGTATTGAAGTGATTATACTTTTCACAAGTGATAGGTCCCAATAAGTAAAGTGGAATTATATTTGAAAATTGTAAATTATAAGCATTCTTCTTATTCGCCTATTTTTTGATTTGGCAGAGGGGTTTGATTGATAACTAATCAGAATCAACTAATCAAAATGGCATTAGCTAGGCCAAAGATCAACCAATTAGTTGTGATTGTAACCCTATAGGATATACGCAATATGATGCAAGTCACATATATTAAAGACTCGTACATTGAGTCAACCATATAAATATGGGGCACCCACTTTTTTCGTCAAGCCTCTGTAGGTCTTAATAAATCATGAGGGTTGGAACCAATATGGTGAGGTTGACAAGTTCCCCTCCCCCCTAATTGATTAAGTTATTGTCCATTTAAATTTTTAAATTGAAGGACATGGGGGGGAGCTTTTTTCCACTTTTTTTTGCCCTGGAGTATGCCCTAAAACTACTTCCGGTTGGCTAAGAGCTCATCTTCCTCACACATAAAGAAACAAGTTAACGAACCAATACCTAGAGGCATCTGGTAGGAGTGAAAGTTTGCCCCCTTATAGAACACCAACGAGTAATTCTAGGTGGTGTGGTTTTCCTTGAATAACAGTGATGAGTCATCCTACATTCATAGATAGCAGCCAATAATGGTTGTCCCCACTGTTGGTTTGACAATTGAGTTATGATATGTTTTCTCATTGTTTAAAAAAAATAAAAATAAAAATCGTTTATCCACTTATGTGTGTATGAGTCACAGTATTACAATAATAATAATAACAATCAAATTTAAGGTCCTGGTATGACCAGATTCCTAATTAATAAATGGGACCATCTTGTTATGACAAAGGACCCTCTTCATGTTGTTATTTGATGTCTATTGACTAAGATGGGATGTTTCCACACTAATGATACAGATTTAAAGCCCAACAAATATAAAGCCTTAGAAATTAGATCGTCAACCAAGTTTAATAACATTTATATGTAACATTCTTAGGGTGGCAAAGGTGGGGGGAACATTGATTTATATATACACATGGAGTTTGGGAATTGCTTCCAACAATTAGGCCAAACTTTATGCTTACCTACAAAGGTTGAACTTAGCATGCACCCATCACAAACAAAAGTTAAATGTAGTGGGGGACTACAATAACATATAAGACATGATTTTGAGCATCTCTCCTCTCAAAGTAAACTCTTGCCACGATCCTTGACAAAATTGGACAATTAGTGTGTTTCTTTCCTTTGTTAATTTCTACCATGTGTAAAGGGAAACAAAACCAAACCGATTCATTTGCAAATAAGGGAATTCATGAAAAAGTGGGTGTTATCATCATCAAAATCAAAGTGAATTATCAACTGGATGTAGAATGGGTGATTGGGAGAAATGTTGTTAACGTCCCTACCTAGGTTCAATTCCCACATGTGACAATGTTTGAACTTATATTGAGTATATCCTTGCATGGCTTCGAGACTTATTGTTTGAAATGAGAGTCTCTCTCTCTCTCTCTCTCTCTCTCTCTCTCTCTCTCTATATATATATATATATATATATATATGTGTGTGTGTGTGTGTGTGTGTGTGTGTGTATATATGTATGTATATATATGTATATATGTATATACATATACATAACACATACACATACACATACATATATGAATTTTGGTTTGCGTTGATTTATTATTATTATCATTTGTTTAAATGACATGTCTCAACTCCATGTTGAGAATTAAAGGAATTACACATCTCCATCCGGAGCAATCGAAAATGCTAATTAAAGAATACGAATTTTTTGCGTGCATTTGCTTTGGCATTGGAATATTTACTTTCTTGTTAATTATTTTTCAAAATTTCATGTGTCAACTCCATGTCAAGAATAAAAGGAATTACACGTCTCCCCCATACTAGGCTATAGAAAATGTCAACTATGTGTTAGGAATTGAAGGTGTTACACATCTCCCTTGTATTGGGATGCATAAAACATTTGTTTAGAGAATGAGAAAACCCCTATCAATAGAATAACATCTCTCTCTCTCTCTCTCTCTCTCTCTCTCTCTCTCTCTCTCTCTCTCTATATATATATATATATAGAGAGAGAGAGAGAGAGAGAGAGAGAGAGAGAGAGAGAGAAAACCCCTATCAATAGAATAACAGGGGTTTTCTCTCTCTCTCTCTCTCTCTCTCTCTCTCTCTCTCTCTCTCTCTATATATATATATATATATAGAGAGAGAGAGAGAGAGAGAGAGAGAGCACTATTTGAGATGGATATTGAAATATTTTATTTATTGTCAACACTGAAATATTTCTTCATTATTAATATTTTCTTATATACCATGTGTCAACTCCATGTTGAGCACGGAAGGGATTACACATCTCCCTCATATTACACTATAGAGAGTGCATCACAATACAATTACCGTGTCACCTACAAGATTCAAAAGATAACTACTATCATTATCAATTGTCATAAAAGTGCTATTATTGATAGCAATTTTTTGATGAACGTTGCATATATAATTTATTTATTTGTTTATTAAGAATAACTTGAGGCTATTTGCACTAATAAAAAAAAATGTGGCAAATGCACAAATTGAAGATACAACATGAAAAAAGTTATAAAGAGATTTTGATAAGCTATTAAAACACAGAAAAGGCTTATATATGGCTACTATAAATAGTTTTAGATAGTCGTAGTTTAATGAGACCACAATTCGCCAGGAAAACAATGGAAATTATGGCAGGATTTTGAAAAAATCTCGTAGAAATTTTTGGAAATCCTAGTTACAGTTGTCAAGATTCAGGATTTTGGGTGCCCAAGGGTTCTTGATGGTGTTGAATCCATTTCCACCATCAAAAAAATGATTCAAACACTCCCATGATTAGATTTGTTAAAAAATATTTCACCAGATTCCGACAATAATTTCGTTGTCTTGGCAAAATTGTGGCCTCGGTAGACAATTTCGTTTTAGATATAGAAGTCTGACAAAAATAACCTTACAATATAGAGTTATAGAACATGAAAGGAATTAATATCTCCCTTGTATTGTGTCGTAGAAAACTTCTCTCAAAGAAATGAGGTTTTTTTTTTTGGTATAACCTAGGTAAGCATATTATATTAACTCAATGCAAAAGGAGGATAATTATAGAAATGCTTATTATGTACAATAGTTTGTCACTAGGGAAACCATACCAAACACATAACATAACTAACTTAGACCATTGAAAGAGTTTGAAACTTAAATAAAAACTACTTAAGGGCTATTATCTTGACCAATTATGGCCCATGCTACCAATTTAATAATCATCCTATTAACCTCTAATCCCAAAATATTATAAAAACACAAAAGCAAAATCTATTGCCATGAGAGTTATTTTGAGGGGGTATCCACCTGTATAGTGACAGGTGGACTAGTGTCTCCTTCAGAATTTGAAAACTCCACAGTGGCTAGTGTTCAAGCCATCTTCATCACTTTGGTGTCCAATTTCCTTACTCGCTTTTGGGTTTCATCCACACATAGTGAGATTTCTTGTTATTCCTTAAATCTCTCCACTAAAACCTTTCCCATAATCATATTTATTTTCTAGTAGATGTCCATTGCTTGCATATCTTTGGTCCATCTGGTCTTTGTGATGCTTATATCAGGGATATAATTGTCAACTTGTTAAAAGACTTCCTCATTGGAAACTAATTGATGCCCAATTTGAGCTTCTCTCTCTACATTGTCTTGGTGAAATTGTGGCCTCGGTAGACAATTTCGTTTTAGATATAGAAGTCTAAAAAAAAATACCTTACAATATAGAGTTATCAAACATGAAAGGAAGTAATATCTCCCTTGTATTGGGTTGTAGAAAACTTCTCTCAAAGAAATGAGATTTTTATTATTTATTTATTTATATTTTTTTTGTATAAGTTAGGTAGGCATATTATATTAACTCAAAGAAAAAAGAGGATAATTATATAAATGTTTATTATGTACACTAGTTTGTCACTAGGGAAACCATACCAAACACATAGCATAACTAACTTAGACCATTGAAAGAGTCTAAAGCTTAAATAAAAACTACTTAAGGGCTATTATCTTGACCAGTTATGGCCCATGCTACCAATTTAAATAGTCATCCTATCAACTTCTAATCTCAAAATATTAAAAAAACACAAAAGCAAAATCTATTATCATGAGAGTTATTCTGGGGGGTATTCACCTGTATAGTGACAAGTGGACTAGTGTCTCCTTCAGAATTTGAAAACTCCATATTGGCTAGTGCTCGAGCCATCTTCATCACTTTGGTGTCCAATTTCCTTACTCGCTCTTGGGTTTCATCCAGACAAAGTGAGATTTCTTGTTATTCCATAAATCTCTCTACTAAAGCCTTTCCATAATCATCTTTCTTTTCTAGTAGATGTCCATTGCTTGCATATCTTTGGTCCATCTGGTCTTTGTGGTGCCTATTGTTGAAAAGTGCAACAAGAAATGTTAAAAATAGAAAATGTTAAAAATAGCACTGCTATAAATAGCAATTCAGCCATTGTGGATCTTAGCAACAATGGGTGAAAAGTGAAAGTGCTAAAAATAGCTTTTCTAAAAATAGCATTTCGGGATCCCTTCTTATTTTAGTCAGTCCCTGGACTAAACATAGGAAGTAAAATTCGAATTTGATATTAACAACTGTTTCTAAATTGATTAATTAATTCATCTTGAGTTAATTAGTTAAGGAATTATGAACATGAAGTCTATGTGAGGACATGCAACAGTTTCTCCTTTGATTGAGGAATTTATCCATCAGTTAAAGAGATAAGAGTGAGTTGTAATCAGTTGACTCAGTTAACTGAGTCAAGTCCAGTTAGATTAATTTAACAAATTTTTAAATTAATGAGAGTTCAGTTAGTTAATGCTTGCATGCATGTAACTACTGTATTTAAGATAACTGAGTATTCACTCATGGATAACTCATGCATGTCAGTTTAGACAGAGACCCAGTTGAGATCAGATAGAGGGACAATGTACTATCAGTTGCAAGAATATTCCATTGTGAATATTCCTTACATGACGAAGGAATATTATTCCTTAGAGATTGTGCAGTTACTTATTCAGGTTAGTGAGTGTGATGAGGCCAATTCACACATGTGGCTTCACTAGACCCCAAGGAAAACTGCGCAAGGAAATAGGAGGCTTGGAGGGCTTGAGGAGGATATATTCTATGTCTATTCAGTCTGTGAGTTGTATTGTTTGATTGCAGAGAGAGCAGGATAGCTTTTGAGCTGATTCTTTTTGTAACTTGAACAAGATTTCCACTTGTATGATAATACAGAGTTGGGGTTTTAGGCAGTTGCTTTCCCCAGTGTTATATCTTCTGTGTTATGGTTGATTACTTCTCATTCTCAGTTATATCTGTTCTTGGTTGATGATGCTCATATCTGTTTAAGCTTCCACAAAGTTTATGGTAGAAGTAGATCTAGTATTATGCTTTAGGATATTGCATATATCAGTTGATCTACAGGTGAAAATTCTACATGGTATCAGAGCAAAGGTGATCAAGGAAGAACAATATACAAGAAGGAGAAGTTCGAAGTTTGGTTTCTGAATATTGAAATTGAGTTCTTATCACATCTCTATTTCACCTATGGCGTTCAATGGTTTAAGACTCGAATATGCCCTTGATGGCAGTTCGAATTATATAGCCTAGAAGGATCGCATGGAGGCAGTATTAGAAGATAACGGTCTAAAGGACTTCATTGATCAAGAAGTCCCCAAGCTGATTGTTGCTACTCAATTGGCTGAATAGAAAAAGTGTGTGGCTAGAGCAAGGAGAATCCTCCTGGAGGGAGTTCAAGATCACATTGTCTTGAGCCTCCATGGGAAGGAGACTTCGTTTTCGATGTGGAAAGCATTGAAAGATCTTTATCAGAATAACAGCGATCAGATGAGGTTGGCGCTGAAAGACAAGCTTCGAAAGATCAAGTGCAAAAAGGGCGACACGATCTCTACGTTCCTGAACAAGCTCACCACTTGCAGGGATGAGCTTGGAAGCGTAGGGATCACGACCGCTGATGACGATATGGTGAGTCTAGCACTCCTCGGTCTTCCTAAGAGCTGGCATAGCTACCAGGACTCGGTTAATGGAAGAGAGAAACTACCAGATTGGGAACGACTTTGGTCGAACCTAATGCAGGAGGAGATAAGGTGAAGCACCAGGGATGGATCTTCATCAAAACATGATGATGAAGAAAATATAGCTTTAGCCAGTAAAGCTAAGAAAGGGAAAGGGAAGGCGTCCTAATCCAAATCTTCTCATGGTGGGAAGAAGTTTGACAAGTCGAAAGTGCGATGCTTTCACTGTCATGATGTGCGCCATTATGCAATGAATTGTCCACAAAAGAAATCTAAGAAGGGTTCCTCCAAGGGATCTGATGGTGAGGCAATGGCCTCACAGTTTGAGCTGGATTTCTCTCTTATCGTATGCATGGTTTCATCCATGGTGGGATGTGTTTGGTACCCAGTGGATCTTCTTTCCACATGACGGGTGACAAGAATCTTTTAATTACATTAGAGGAGAAGGATCTCCATATGCGGATCGAGATGGGCGATGATGGAAAGTACTGTGTCTCAGGTGAAGGTACAGTTGTGTTTCAGAGGGAGCATGGTGCTCCTCTCACCCTATCTACTGTTAAGTATGTACTAGGTCTGAAAAAGAATCTTGTGTCTGTTGCTATGCTAGAAGATAAAGGCTATGATGTAGTCTTTAGTAAAGGAAAAGTTTTCCTGAGGCATATCGGCACCGGACAGACCAAGCGAATTGGGATTCGAGTAAAGAATCTCTACAAGATAGAGGTAGAAGACTATGCTACATTGAGTTCCAAAGCAGAGGTGGTGCAAAGCCAAGATGTTGGCGAGCTATGGCATAGAAGACTGGGCCACTTGCATCATAGGGCCTCGAAGATCATGCAACAAATTTCTACCAGCTTACCCAATGGAAAACTGGAGCAAACAAATACATGCAAAGGATGCACCCTGGGTAAGTATGCAAAATCTTCCTTTCAGAATCGGGATAGTAGAGTTGGAGCAATCCTGGAGCGAGTTCACTCAGATGTATGTGGACCATTCTCTATAGCCTCCACCGCTAAATAAAGGTACTATGTTATTTTTATTGATGATTTTTCTCGTAGATGTTGGTTCTAATTTATGCAAAAGAAGGATCAGACCTTCTTGAGGTTTTGTGATTTTAAAGCCTTGCCAAAGAAAGAATCTGGAAAGAAAGAAAAAGCCTCGCGTAGCGACAATGGTGGAGAGTATGTTTCTTAGTAGTTTAAAGACTTCTGCGCTGCAGAAGGAATTAAACGGGAACTGACGGCACCCCATAACCCACAACAGAATGGGGTGGCTGAAAGGAAGAATAGATCTATTGCGGGAGCAGCTCAAGCGTTGTTTCATGACCAATGCCTACCACTTCATTTATGGGCTAAGGCATGCAATACAACAGTGTACCTTCAGAACAGAAGTCCTCATCATATCTTAGGGATGAAGACACCTATGGAGGCCTTTTCCGGGAAGCGACCAAATGTGAGTCACTTCCGCATCTTTGGATCATCAGTTTACTGTCATGTGACCAAAGATGCTCGAAAGAAGCTAGACCCAATAGCTGAGTTGGGGATACTTGTGGGGTACATAGATACACCCCACAACTATCGTGTGTTTCTGCCTGCCAGTCAGAGGACCATAGTGCACAGGGATTTGAAGTTCGACGAGCAGAGAGCCATGCGAGTGTCACTTGAGAGGGAGCTCAAGTTGCATGGAGATGAGGAACTTTTAGTTCCAAAGGAGGAGGAGCCTCCTAATGATGTGGATCAACGACATGCAGAGGATCTAGTAGTGGAGACCACCACTCCTGAAGAGTCTTCTAGAGACGGGCATAAACGCTTGTGGGAAGCTGACAAATTGATGCTAGATGCGAGTGAGAATTTGGGGTAGCCATCCTCTCAACACAGACAGAGGAGATCTCCCGAGAGATACACTGGCTACATGGCCCTGGTTGGGGAGTGTGTAGCAACCGAACCTTCTTCTTTTAAGGAGGCAGAACATCATCCAGTCTGGGTTGATGCAATGGTAGAAGAGTATGATTCTATCATACAAAACAGTGTGTGGGATGTTGTCCCTAGACCTGGGGACAAGTCAATGGTTAGTTCTCGATGGCTTTACAAGGTAAAGCAGGCAACTAATGGCAGTGTTGAGGAACACAAGGGAAGGTTTGTTGCTCGAGGTTTCTCACAAGTTGCAGGGATCGACTACGATGAGACCTTTGCTCCCATAGCAAGGTACTCATCTATCAGATTGATGCTAGTTTTATCAGCTCAGATGGGTTGGAAGATCCATCAGATGGATGTGAAGATGACATTCCTCAATGGGAAGATTGAGGAAGAGGTACACATTGAGCAGCTCGAAGGATTTGATACCTTCGATCGCGAGTCGCATGTTTGCCGACTCAAGCGAGCACTGTATGGGCTGAAGCAAGCACCCCATGCTTGGTATACTAGGATCGACAGCTATTTCACCGGATTGGGCTTCACCAAGAGTGAAGCAAATGCAAACCTTTACCACATCATGGTAGAAGGTAAGCCATTGATTATTGTACTTTATGTCGATGATCTGATTTTGACAGGTGATGATCAGCTGATCAAATCTTGCAAGAAGGACCTTGCAAGAGAGTTTGAGATGAAGGACATGGGCCTCATGCACTACTTTCTAGGCATGGAAGTGTGGCAGAAAGATGGGGAAGTATTTGTGTCTCAAGGCAAGTATGCCAATGAGATACTCAGGTGCTTTCACATGGAGAAGTGCAAACCCATGCAGACTCCTCTAGCTGGTAATTGGAGGAAGGAGGATGCTACTTTAGGTGAGGTAGTAGTTGCTATTGTTTATCGGCAACTTGTGGGTTCACTTATGTATCTAGTGAACACACGACCAGATTTGTGCTTTGCAGTGAACCAGCTGAGTCAAGCTATGGTTCAGCCAACCAAGTTATTTTGGAAGGCAGCGAAGCATGTGCTGAGATACCTCAGAGGCACTACACAGTACGGATTGTGGTACAGACAGACAAAGGGAGTGAAGCTGCAAAGCTTCACGGATGTGGATTGGGCAAGTAGTCCATCAAACCGGAAGAGCACTTCTAGAGGAATCTTCAACCTTTGTTCAGCTGCAGTTTCCTGGTACAGTAGGAAACAAAGATCAGTTGCACTTAGCTCAGCAGAGGTTGAATACATGGCTGCTAGTCAAGCAACATGCGAGGCTATTTGGATGAGGAAGATTCTAGTGGGATTGTTTGGTCAGATGATGGATCCTACAGTGATATACTGTGATAATCAAAGTTGCATAAAACTCTTTGAGAATCTAGTGTTTCATGACAGGTCCAAGCATATAGATATCTGTTACCATCATCTACGGGACTGTGTGGTCAAGAGGATCACGATGTTGTTGTATGTTTCTACCGAGGAACAGGATGCAGATATTTTGACTAAGGCATTGTCAAAATGCAAGTTCAAGTTCCACAGAGAGAGGATCGGGGTTACTGATAATCCCTTTCCTGTTGAGAGGGAGTGTTGAAAAGTGCAACAAGAAATGCTAAAAATAAAAAATGCTAAAAACAGCACTGCTATAAATAGTAGTTTAGCCATTGTGGATCTTAGCAACAATGGGTGAAAAGTGAAAGTGCTAAAAATAGATTTTCTAAAAATAGCATTTTGGGATCCCTTCTTATTTTAGTGAGTCCCTCGACTAAACATAGGAAGTAAAATTCGAATTTGATATTAACAATTGTTTGTAAATTGATTAATTAATTCATCTTGTGTTAATTAGTTAAGGAATTATGAACATGAAGTATATGTGAGGACATGCAACAATTTATCCTTTGATTGAGGAATTTATCCATAAGTTAAAGAGATAAGAGTGAGTTGTAATTATGAGTTGTAATCAGTTGACTCAGTTAACTAAGTCAAGTCCAGTTAGATTAATTTAACAGTTTGTTAAATTAATGAGAGTTCAGTTAGTTAATGCTTGCATGCATGTAACCATTGTATTTTAGATAACTGAGTATTCACTCATGGATAACTCATGCATGTTAGTTCAGACAGAGACCCAGTTGAGATCAGATGGAGGGACAATGTACTATCAGTTGCAAGAATATTCCATTGTGAATATTCCTTGCATGCAGAAGGAATATTATTCCTTAGAGATTGCGCAGTTACTTCTTCAGGTTAGTGAGTGTGATGAGGCCAATTCACACATGTGGCTTCACTAGACCCCAAGGAAAATTGCGCAAGGAAATAGGAGGCTTGGAGGACTTGAGGAGGATATATTCTATGTCTATTCAGTCTGTGGACTATATTGTTTGATTGCAGAGAGAGCACGATAGCTTTTGAGCTGATTCTTTTTTTAACTTGAACAAAATTTCCACTTGTATGATAATACAGAGTTGGGGTTTTAGGCAGTTGCTTTCCCCAGTTTTATATCTTCTGTGTTATGGTTGATTACTTCTCATTCTCAGTTATATCTGTTCTTGGTTGATGATGCTCATATTTGTTTAAGCTTCCGCAAAGTTTATGGTAGAAGTAGATCTAGTATTATGCTTTAGGATATTACATATATCAGTTTGTATAAGTTAGGTAGGCATATTATATTAACTCAAAGCAAAAAGAGGATAATTATAGAAATGTTTATTATGTGCACTAGTTTGTCACTAGGGAAACCATACCAAACACATAACATAACTAACTTAGACCATTGAAAGAGTCTAAAACTTAAATAAAAACTACTTAAGGGCTATTATCTTGACCAATTATGGCCCATGCTACCAATTTAAATAATCATCCTATTAACTTATAATCTCAAAATATGATAAAAACATAAAAGCAAAATCTATTATCATGAGAGTTATTCTGAGGGGGTATCCACCTGTATAGTGACAGGTGGACTAATGTCTCCTTCAGAATTTGAAAACTCCATATTGGCTAGTGCTCGAGCCATCTTCATCACTTTGGTGTCCAATTTCCTTACTCACTCGTGGGTTTCATCTAGACAAGGTGAGATTTTTTGTTATTTCTTAAATCTCTCCACTAAAACCTTTCCCATAATCATCTTTATTTTCTAGTAGATTTCCATTACTTGCATATCTTTGGTCCATCTGGCCTTTGTGGTGCCTATTTCGGGGATATAATTGTCAACTTGTTCAAAGACTTCTTCATTGGAAACTCATTGATGCCCAATTCAAGCTTCTTTCTCTGCATTGTCAATTTCTTGTTGTACTACTCTGAGGAGGGTGATCTGATAAACCATGGTAGAAGTTTTCACTGCATTTTATACCACTGAAGTAGAGTGTATCATGCTACCACAACATCCTCGCCTATTCCTCCAGACCCTCACCCTAGTTATTATTACTTCCAGATGGAACCATAAGTATATAGTTAAAAAAATAAGAAGAAGCTCTCCCACCAAGGGGAAGATGATAGCCAATAAGGAGAACCTTTAAACCATTCAAGAGATGGGCTCCAATTGTAAATTTTCAACACTAGAGCCTGCTCATCCAAGGATAAAAAACTAGCCCTACCCAATGTATTACCAAGTGAATGAAACTCCTTGAGTAACTAGTTAAACAAACTAGAAGGAAGCATGTCAATTATAACAAGGCAAGGGATAGGAATAGGGAAACTTAAGAAGTAGGGAAGCCAATTGAGACCAAAAGAAATATATAGTCTTACAGAGCAAAATGGAACACTCGCCACCTAAAACAACCAAAGGCATAGCAACGTGATATAAGAAAGAGATGACACCAAACCAAAAATGAAGTGATAAAAGCCCATGACTGGAGACAAAAGATGTGCTTAGAATATCTTAATAACAAAAATCCCTCCCCCATGAATTAATAAAAATATCCATCAAAACTTGACAAAACAAAGAGTCAAACAACAAGCCTGACAAAACAAAAATAGGAAAGTTAACCTTTTAAAAAGAAACATCCAACAAGGAAGGATAGATAAAATGAAAATTTGACCTTTTGTTGAGTGCCCACCATGGATAATTAGACCAAAGTCCTCATTGTTCTGAGTGGTGAACATTTGCAGAGTAACATCACCCTCGTGCTTTTCACATGATTTTTCTTGCTCTTCTCATAACACCAATGTATCAAGTTAACCTTCCAAACAATGGTCTTGTCCCAATAACCAACGATGTTGTCACGCTTTTGCACTAACATTAATGGATGACGATCAGTGTGTTGAAATTGTAGCAAGGAATGGCTTCTTTGACTTGTGCCTTAGTCAAATATGCTAATTTGAATTCATGCTCTTAGATACTTTAGTTAGTTGTCAGTTAACATGTGTGATTTGGCCTATCACTGAGTTATTGTCAGTTAAATCGAGTTAGATGACTTTCAGTGAGTTGTGGACTAGTTGATGGCTAAAATTAGCTATCTAGTGGAGTTAACTCCAGTGGATACTAGTTAACTGATCTCTAGTTCTAGAATAGAGATAGATTTGAGTTTAGTTGAGTAGTTGACTTTCTGTTAACTCAACTTACTCTCAGTTAACTGCAACAACTACTAAAATTAGCCCTAGTAGGTCATGCAATTTGAATTGCATACTGAGATTGAACAAAGGCATAAATTGTATTTACTATGGTACACAGGTTTTTGTGTGGACAATTTGAGAAGCAAGTAGAGCAATTCTCTTGGGAATTGCACAAGGAAATAGAAGAAATTCCTATATTTTAGGGGCAAATTCGTGCTAGGAAATAAGAGCTCCTAACATGCCTTATTTACCTAAGTGTTGGGTAAGTCTTGTACAGAGTTGATCAATATTGTAGGGCGATTCCGACTTGAAGCAGATTCTATGTAATAGATTAGATTGCTCAGTTGATAATACAAGAAAGAGGGGTTTTCCTAGTTGGGTTCCCCAGATAAATTTCTATGTGTGATTGTTTTTCTATTCATTGTTTTATTTCCGCAAAATTTAAGTAGATAAATCTTGTGTCTTTTGTGATCAGTTTGCTCTCATTAGCGGCTGCAAGGTTTCAAGGATTTTCTACATTGTATCGAAGTAGAAAACAAGATAGAGACCAAGTTCCTTGATCAAATTCAAAGTGTATTGAAGAGGAGATTAGTTGGTGCGGGAATTCTACAAATGCAGGAATCATGTCATCTTATGGTTTGAGGACAAAGAATGCACTAGAAGGGACTTTTAATTTCTATGCATGGAATGACATAATGGAGGTCATGTTAGAGGATATCAGGGTTTTGGAATACATCAAGACTGATATTCCTAAACATGTAGCATCCAATGCACAACAATTGGCTCAGTGGAAGAAGGACACTGGCAAAAGTAGGAGGATGATCCTAGAAGGAGTGAAAGCCCATATTGTTCCAAATTTTCATGGGAAGGAAACCCCATTCTAGATGTGGAAGGCCCTTACTGATCTGTTTGAAATAGTAGTGATGCCAAAAAACTTGATTTAAAGAACGAATTGAGGAACATTTGACGGGAAAGGATGATCCCATTGGTACATATATAGCTAGGTTTTCTCAAGTGAGGGATGAACTTGGAGGTGTTGAAAAGAAAGTTCCACCAACAAAGCTTGTGAGCCTTGCTCTTCTTAGGCTTCACAAACCTTGGCATAGTTTCCAGGATGCAATGAATGATAGAGATAAGCTCCCTGATTAGGAGAGACTGTGGTTAGATCTTGTGCATGAAGAGATAAGGAGGAACACAAGGGATGGAGTCTCATATGGGATAGAAGATGAGGATAACTTTGCTTTAGCTAGAAAAGGGAAGAAAGCCAAGGGCGAGAAGACCCAAGGAAAAATTGAGTCTAGTCATAATGAAGGCAAGGAAAAGAAGGATCTTAGTAATATCAAGTGTTTTCATTGTCATGAGTTTGGACATTATGCTACAAAATGTCCAAACAAGAAATCCAACAAGCATGTTGCAGTAGCAGTAGTAGGAGAAGCACTCTCTTCTCAGTTCAAATTATATTTATCCTTCATAGCTTGCATGGCAAGCTCAGTATGAGGTAATGTGTGGTACATTGACTCAGGGGCTTCATTCCACATGACAGGGAACAAAGATCTCTTCAGTAGTTTGGAGGAGAAAGACATGCAATTCCATATCAAGCTTGGAGATGATGGCAGATACTTGACCAAAGGAGTTGGTACAATGAGCTTTAAGAGGGAGTCTAGTTCCCTTCTCCATCTCAAGAATGTGATGTGTCTTCCAGGATTAAATAAAAACCTTGTCTCGGTAGTATCCATTGAAGACAAAGGGTATGATGTTGTATTCATCAAAGGGAAGTCCTACCTCAAGCATTATGCTTCAAGACACGTCAATCATATTGGGGTCAAGATCGAGAAACTATACAATTCGAATATTGATGCATATACAATCTGGAGCAGCAAGGCAGAGAGTTCTTAAAGTAGAGATGTGGTGGTTGAACGAGAGCAGAATAGAGCTCTCAATATGGAGGCTCAACCAATATCTCAGTTTCAAGTTAAGCTAGTTGGCCGTTGGCTTAATAGAAGGATGATGATGATGAGGGCCATAGCCCAAGGTGAGTGGAGGTAGCCACTCAGTCAGAGACTTCCAGTATAGGGAAAGTTCGAGCCAAATGGGTAGAGGATTTAGTTAAGGGAGCTTAGAAGAGATTTGAGTCCCGCGGCACCAAGAAGCAAACACCCAGATACACAGGGTACATGGTTCTTTCTAATTCAAAGGGAGCAGTTGCAGCAACAAAGAACTTGGTGGAGCTGAAGATATATCTAGGTGCACAAGGTTATTCCAAGAAGCCCTTCCTCACTGTTAAACACACATGGGAAGCAAGAGAATCTAAAAGATAAAACATGAGAGTACATTTTTATTAACAAATGGTTTACATTTATAGTACATGTTGTGACCGTTGGGTTTCACATCCCAAGGTCTCTTGGACTCCTTTTGTCTATTCGGCTTCCACACTAACCCATTGAGGATTAGGTGTCCAACATTCACCCCCTTAATTCGAAGGGTTATGTATGAGTCCAAGAAGAGAGCTGTAATACAAAATGTGCAAAAATGCATGGCAGCACTAGGTTGAATGTGCTCTCTGAAATGTTGGTATAAAGGGCGGTGGTTTAAGGATGACCACCAACATCGAAACGCTTAGTGCAGTTCCCGGAACTCTTCCAAAATTGGTAAGAAATTGAAGTCTTCTGCTAGAGGAAGTGCTCCTATTGTTTTAAAGAGGGAAACCTTCAACCATGAAAGGGAGGTCTCACCCCACATAAAAGGGAGAACTTCAACCTGAAAAGGGAAGTCTCAACCTGTGATGGTTTAAGGATGACCAACAACTCTGGAATGCTTAATGCAATTCCTGGAACTCTTCCAAATATGGCAAGAAGATGAAGTCTTATGCTAGAGGAAGTGTCCTCAATTTTGTTCCTGGAATTCTTCCAAAACTAGCAAGAAGTTGAAGTCTTCTGCTAGAGGAAGTGTCCCAGATTACCAACTGAAGGCATGCTTAGGGGCATATTTGTTTCTGGCTACAACTCTGAAACTGCTGTGGCAGGTTATGGCTCAGGTTTGCTTGTTGTGACTTTGAAGCTTGTAGATGACCATCATTACCCCCTCTGTCATATACAAGGTGAGATGATGGAGAAAACTCAACTGCAAGACTGTTCAATACTCTGGAACAAGTTTTGACATGTGATTGGAATATCTTCTTAGCTGTTGATTCCCATTGCCAAGAAGCGATCCATCCAAGATGAATCTTTTTTCTTGCAGGACATTTGTTTCGAAAGCATTTGTGTGAAGAATGGGTGGTTGTATGACAGTGCTTACATGGATGAAGATCAAAACAGTGATCTTTCAGATGGCCAACTCGGTCACAGTGTTGGCATTTCACAATCTGTTGTTGTTGTTGTTGGTGTGGAAGAGAGGAAGAATCTGGAACAGCTGACGGTGAACTGTCATGAGGAGCAGGTGAACTGTCATGAATGAATCCAACACTTTGAAATTGGATTGGTTTGGAGTAGTCTAGAATATGAAAGGACAAGTCCTTGTCATATACAAGACCAGTTATGTGCTTGTTGTGGACAAGTTGTTCCCAAGGTCTGATGATGGGCTTGGGAAGTGTAGACTGAGTTTCTGCATATGCCTGTACAACTGCTGCTTTATGAGAGTCTATTTCAATCTTCTGAACAGAAATAGGTTCAGAATGACTCCTCTGTTTTAATTCTTCTTACTGTAGCTGAGTTTCGAGCTGCAAAAAATCAATTTTCTCTTGTGCATTTTGTAGACAGACCTGAATGTCTGTGAGAGAAAATTTGCTGACTTTTAATGTATCGTGATTAGTATACAATATCAGAGTTTTAAGGAACTCTAATACTTCATTGATTCTGGCCATTTTTTCTTCAATGTCAGATTTACACCTTAAAAAACTGAACAAGTATTACTCAATGCATAAAAGTAATATCACTCATAGTACACATCAATATCCTTTATAAATGTGCAGCAAATGATCAATGTGCAACGAGCAAGCAAAAAATGACCAACACTATGTTTTGACAATACAGCCGACTAAACTTTTCTCCACAAAAGACTACTTTTATTTGTCAAAACAATCACAGCCTTTATACAACCCACCAAACTCTTTTTTTTTTTCAGAAGAAAAAAGCGATATATGATATATTGAGAAAATATAATAGTCAGAAATACATGAAGGCATGAGCCATAGCCGCAAGTCTAGAAACAGGGACTGCAATAAGTCATATAGTGGCAAGCAGAGCCACAAACCAAAGTGCCTAAAAGTAGTCCGAGATGGTGGAGAGGCCAGAAGGAGGCCGCAGAGAAGACTGTATTACATGTACAGGAATTACAAAGAGACAAAAAGAGTCAAGTTCTGAATAGTTAGAGGCAGAGAAGCCACAAACAGAAAACCATATAGCCGCGTATCAGTAAGGGGGGATGACTGTATTACATGTACAGGAGTTACAAAGAGACAAAAAGAGACAAATTCTGAATAGTTAGAGGCAAGGAAGCCGCAAACAGAAGACTATATAGCCGCGTATCAGTAAGGAAAAAAAGAAGGAAAGGTGCCAGGTGTGTCCAGAAGGGACAGCAGAAGAATCTGAAGCCGCTGGAAACGTCGAACCAGGAAGAAACATTCTTTGAGAATGAGCTGGGAAGCCCATCAAGAAGAGCACAGAAAGAAAAGTGCTGCGGGAGCAACGAACTAGTCCTGTGTAGGCATGAGCGCTGCTATTTGAGACAAAACAGAGTTGAGAGGCAGAGTGCAGCCCTGAAAGATGTTTCGGTTTCGCCATTTCCATAGATTCCAACATGTAAGAATGAGAAGAGCATGTCGGACGGGGCATTGAGCGCTCCACCATTCAAAAGCCTCCTGAACTGTGGCAAAGGATCGAAGAGGAAAACCATATGTAAGAGAGAGATCATACCAGATAGAGGAGGAGGCGGGGCAGTCAAAAAACATATGATGATTTGTTTCTGCCGCAACTGTGCAAAAACGACAAACACTTGGACCCTGCCATCCTTTTTTTTGGAGGACTTCCCAGGAGAGGTTCTTATTCGAAAAAAGAAGCCAAGAGAAGAGAATGGATTTAAGAGGGCAGTGAGCTTTCCAGAAACAGGCAGGGAAAGGAGGGGAGGGGAGCGGGGCAGGAAGGGAGAGAGCAGAGTAGAGGCTTTTAACCAGAATAGGGCGGATGGCATTGTCTAAAGACCAAGTCAAAGCATCTGTTGTCCCGATTTTAGAGAAAGCAGAGAGAGAGAAACGGTTGGTGAAAGAGAGCCAAAGGGGGCGAAGGAGCGGAGGTAAAGCTAATTGAATATCAGATTTCCAAATGGGCTCCTGTGAGGACCATGCGTGAATGAGTTTGTCCCAGGAACCTCTCCATGCGTGAATGAGTTTGTTTGGACCAAACTCTTATGCAACACTCAAATCAAGGAATCAATGCACTATAATGAGTTTTAAATACAATGCCACACTGGGGCAGCGACAACTGCAAACTTGCTTGGATCCTTCAAATACTCCTTCACTACACCAACGCTCAATTGCTAATGTATATATGAACAATGTTAATATATTCAAACCAATCATGAACCAACACAAATGAATATATCTAGCATGAACTTGGTTATCACAACTCACCAGTGTACATACAATGTTTAGCCAACAATGAACCAACGCAGGTCTGTCCAATGCACAATACTTTTTAATTCAGCCTTAAATGGAAACCTTCACGACGTTCAATATAGAACTCATGACCATATGTTCAATGCACATAGATATATGTCATATGCTCAACACACATATACTTTAATCTTCAATAAACTCACAAAGAAACCGATCGACCTTGAATTTACTTGAATAATGCCAGGAGCTTTAATGCACTTACTACTTCAATGCACAAAGAATAATCACTCCATAACTCAACATTGCACTCAAGGCAGGCTCAAGGCTTCAACAAGGGCATTCTGGTGATAGGAGGTGCTGGTGTAATCTTGGTTGTGGGATGTCTCACCAAATCCAAAACATCAATGCCATCAAAATAAATACGTATATGGTGGGCGTCTTCTGAAAATTACAACTCTTCCACGAAGATCAATTTAATGAAAATGAGCTTACGATTACGAAAACCAAAATGGGAAAAGAAAAGGCCAGGTGCGTGAGACAAAGATGGATTGGATCTTAGCAGAAAACGTTGAAAGGTAGGACCTTGGAGAAGCAGATGTACTGTGCAAGGCAGGTGTATTGGATGAACTACCACTGGTTTATAAAAATACAGGCATCAACCGTCAGAAAAAGCCGTGAGCATATATATATATATATATATATATATATATATATATATATATATATATATACAGATAAGGGTAGAAGGATAGAGTGAACCGGCCTTTTAAAGCTCCCGTGTTTTAGTTGGGAGGACAGTGGAGTGTCTGGTGAGAGACTTGATAGGTGGTGCACTCCATCTGATGTCCAAGTGCAGAACGTCCACAACGCAGTGCAATAAATACTACTGAATGTAGATTTGGATATTTGAAAGACGTTACCAACATTCCCTTTTCTATTTGTCCATAAAATGTATCCAAGTCATTATTGGCCGCTAGCTGCTTCTTTCAAACAAGCTCTCATGATGGCTGCAAGCTTTGAACATGCCTCGAGACAAAGTTCCAACGCCTCAGATACCCTTGGGAAAATCAGAAAACACGTCGCTCTTCGGTATTGGGCATTCACTAGAAATTACAACAGTATGGCGCACGAATTTATTACACATTTTGTAGAGCCCAACCTACTATTCCTTACGAATGAAGTTGTCCAATTCCAATGCAATGGTTGCAAAGAACCCGGCTGTGGCGTCAGATTCAGATGCCGTGAACCTGAATGTACTTACTTCAACCTCCACCACTCCTGCGGTACAACTCCCGTTGCGTTTAATCCATTTCCGCTTATTCACGAACATCCACTAGAGTTATGTTTCAATAATATCGGACTAAACCTAGTTATGTTTCAATAATATCGGACACATGAACTGTACAGCGCTACCACGTTTCCATTTCCGCAGCACTCCCTCATACTTCAACAGCACACGCAGGCACGCATTCTTCAGATGTATGCGGGTGGTCAAGATATGGAGAGGCTTAAAACGGTGTATACCACAGCGTATACCACACAGCCTCCAAACGTTGTTTCCTCCCGGCAGAAGCACCAGATTATGGACAATACCAGTCGCCTGATCTCACATTTAGCAATCCTTCCAACCGGAAATTGCAGGCCCTTGGCTTTGATTCGATTCGCTATGGCTTTCGGCGTCAGAGATTCGTTCTTCCCCAAAATGATGGTTTAAGGATGAGACACTTACCATTTGAGAGGTACGAGATAAATAATTATAATACCAATGGAAAATAGCCAAGAACAGTCAGGGCTTGTTCAGCAATTCTGTGGCGTTACAGCGACCACGCCAGAGGAAGCCGCCTTCTTTCTTGAAAGCTGGAAAACCGAGAGGGTAGAGAAAACGTTAGGACAGAGGGCTATTATGACCATAGAAAAAAATGTGCCAACAATGATTATGGCAGAGAGTGCAGAGAGGACAATTATGCCCAACCTAGGGAGCGCAAAGGGCGCAAACAATGATTATGGCAGACCTTGAGCCGTAGATTATACCATTGTCAAGACAATGGATTACATAAATCAGGATGATATGAGTTACAAAGGCAGAAATACTAAAAATAGGACCTGCTCATAAAGACCATAAGACAAATGGCTCAAAGAAATTATGCAGGGCAGGAGTATGCCTGCTCTGATACCATGTTAAACACACATGGGAAATAAGAGAATCTAAAAGATAAAACATGAGAGTACATTTTTATTAACAAATGATTTACATTTATAGTACATGTTGTGATCGTTGGGTTTCACATCCCAAGGTCTCTTGGACTCCTTTTCTCTATTCGGCTTCCACACTAACCCATTGAGGATTAGGTGTCCAACACTCACTAAGAGGGAGTGTTGAAATTGTAGCAAGGAATGGCTTATTTGATTTGGGCCTTTGTCAAAGATGCTAATTCAAATTTAGTCTCGTAAATACTTGAGTTAGTTTTTTTTTGAATTGATCGGAGAATCCACAGTATAAACATTTTTGAACCAACGTTTCGAATCCCAAGTGGGATCCATCATCAGGGTTGAAGAATGATGATAGTTGTCATTTAACATGTGTGGTGTGGACTATAATTGAGTTATTGTCAGTTAATTTGAGTTAGATGGCTTTCAATGAGTTGTATACTAGTTGATGGCTAAAATTAGCTATATAGTGGAGTTAATTCTAGTGTTTATCAGTTAACTGGTCTCTCTAATTCTAGAATAGAGATAGATTTGAGTTTAGTTGAGTAGTTGATTTTCTGTTAACCCAACTTACTTTCCGTTAATTGCAACAACTGCTAAAATTAGCCCTAGTAGGTCATGCAATTTGAATTTCCTATTGAGATTGAATGAAGGCACAAAGTGTATTTATTACGATACACAAGTTTTTGTGTGGAGAGCTTAAGAATCAAGCAGAGCAATTTTGTTGGGAATCACACGAGGAAATAAGAGAGATTCTTATTTTTTAGGGGCATATTTGCGCTAGGAAATAAGAGCTCATAACAAGCCTTATTTGCCTAAGTGTTGGCAAGTCTTGTAGAGAGTTGATCAATATTACAGGGAGCTTAAGGCTTGAAGCAGATTCCATGTAATAGATCATATTGCTCAGTTGATAATACAAGAAAGAGGGGTTTTTCGTAGTTGGGTTCCCTAGATAAGTTTATATGTGTGATTGTGTTTATATTCATTTTTTCTTTCTGCATAATTTTAGTAGAGAAATCTTGTGTCTTTTGTAATCAGTTTTCTCTCATTAGCAGTTGCAAGGTTTCAAGGATTTTCTACATGTTATTTTGGTTCTAATGGAGTTTCATGGAGAACTAGCCTTGTAGATAGAATGTCAAATGACAAAATCCCACTCTCTTATGCGTATTGTGGTCTAACATACCATTAATCTCATGATTTGCATTGATTGGCACACATTGTGGGGGGGAGTATATCATGTTGAGCGTATTTATAGATAATAGGATTTGAGTGGTTCACATTTGTATTATGGCCAAGGTGAGTCAAAATACCTTTCCTCCATTTCCCCTCCTTCATTAGCTAACATGTCTACTACCTTGTTACCCTTCCTTCTTACATGTGAAATGGTAACCATCATGATATTCTCAAGAAGATTGTATATTTTTATTAGTCCTCCTTCCAAGCACCAAATTTTAGAAACTTTATATAGAGAAGTGACGTTTAGAATAATCTTAGTCATACTTATCATGAGTAGAGAATCCCCTTCTACAATGATGTTGTTGTATCCCTTCCCGATAGCAATAAACATCCTTTCTCTAATGCAAATAATTTAGCTAAATTGTTGGAGTCATAATGTAGAGGAAGTGCATAATTATGAGGGAAATCTCCTTTGTGAATTCATGAAAGTATCCCACGTAATTAGCAGGTCCTATGTTTCCTTTAGAAACCCCATAAAATTGAGTTTGATAAATCCAAAGGTAAGAGAGTTATAGAAATCAAGGTTTGGGGAACTAGGTTGAGGGATCTTTAGTGAACTAATACAAGCTAAGTGAATTATGCCTAAGGGGTTAAGGATATCCTCTTCCTAACCATTGCAGTTATAATCCTAAGACACCAAATTATTAGATAATATTGTTTCTTTAATATTTTGGAGAATTTTATTCCAAATGTGATCAATTGAGAGCTTTTTTTTTATGTTTGTGGAAAAACTTGTGAACAATTTTTGAAACCAACGTTTCAGACTAGCTTAGTGAGTCCATCATCAGGGCAATTCAATTTGTATTTTGAGAAGAAAGAGCATGAAATCATGGGGCTATTAATAGTTAATTGAAAAATATGTGATGTCTTCTTTTATTGTCGGCTTTCTATCTTTTCCATACTTCAGGGGTAAAGGGGAAAGATTTAAGGGCCATTTGTTCAAAATGTTCCATGTATAAGTTGGCAATCAATGGTGATAAAGGAGAGCCCATGGCAACACCATGAGTTTGCTCATAGATTTTTCCTTTGAAACTGAAGTATGAAGATTTAAGGCAAATGCCTACTAGTTCCACTGTTTCAAGGTCTGTGATTTTCTTCAATACTTCTATGGCTTCATCTACTGGAATCATAGTGTAGAGAGACACTACGTCAAAGCTAACCAGGAGGTCATTGTTACTAATTTCTAGGTTTTTAATCCATTCTATGAAAGAAGCAGAATCTTTGATGTAAGAGGGAGTGTTACCGGATAAAGGTCTAAGTTTGTTAGCAAGGTATTTTGCTAACCAGTAAGTGGGTGAACCTATAGTGTTTACTATGGGTCTCAATGGGACTCCGGATTTATGGATTTTGGGCACACCATATATTCTGGGGATGATGGCGTTATTAGGTATTAACCTGTTCTTAATAGTAGAATCAAGAGAGGAGTTTTTGATTTTGTTACTAACCTGGCGAAGGATTTTGTTGCTAGGGTCCTTGTTAAGAACTCTATAGCAGCCACTCTTGTTAAGGTGTTCTTCCATCTTATTATCATAATCTGCCCTATCCATAATAACTGTGGCATTTCCTTTGTTTGCTTTTAAAATTATAATGTTTTTGTTTTTCTTGATGTTTTTTAAGGCTTTGGATTCTTCTTTGGAGATGTTGCTAGGAGGAGGTCTGGCATTTCTGAGAATTCTGGCAACGTCCTATCTTATTTCTTCTGCAACATTTTGATATGTGTTTTTGATGATGACTTCAATGTTGCTTATGATATCATTTACAGGAATTTTGGCTGGGGATAAAGCAAAATTTAGACCTTTTTCTAGTAGCGATTTCAGGTTATCTTCAAATATCGGCTTTGAGAGGTTGACTACAGTCGAGTTTCTGATTGAGTTTCCAGCTAAGTTCTTGATGTAGTTAGTGGCAGCATCATGGGGTGCTTCATTAATTTCCTGCGTTGAGATATTTAATGAGCATTGGATGGGGGGTAATCGGTGTAGGTGGCAGCGAAGGTAGAGCTAGGATTACGCGGTGCTGAACAATTGGTTTCAACCTGCATTGCCAAACTGTTGTCCAACAACGTGAAGGGAGTACCAGTATCATCCACGTAATCATTGCCTACTTTCTGCATTTCATAACTTGCGTGTTGGAGAGAGTGCAATGCTTTGTTAATTTTCTGCGTTGTGATGTCGCTGGATTCTGGATTGCTTTTAACCTGCGTTGTCATGTTGTTCAACTGCGTGAAGGGATTAGCAGTATCATCAATTTTGTGCGTTGTGATGTTGCTGGATTTTGGATTGCTTTCAACCTGCACTGTCATGTTGCTGGATCTTTTAACCTGCACTGTCATGTTGTTTAACTGCGTGAAGTGAGCAGTATCATCAATTTTCTGCGTTGTGATGTTGCTAGATTCTGGATTGCTTTCAACCTGCTGTCATGTTGTTCAACTGCGTGAAGGGATGAGCAGTATCATCTACGTATTCACTGCCAACTTTCTGCGTATTTATATCCACATACCTAAGATGTTGTCCTGTTGAGCAGTATTATGCTGAGGGCCGTGCTCATTGCCTTCTTTCTGCATACACTTGGGTTTATGATGCACCTGAGTTGTGGAAAGATTTATGAGTGTATCTTTTGCGTTATTGTTGAAGTCAGAGTTTCTTAGGGTTTTAAGTTTTTTGGTTTTCTTTGTGAGAGTGTAATCAAGAATTCTTTCAGCTTTGGCGAAGGTGAAGGCGTCTAAGTTCTGCCAAAGATCAAAGCGAAGAGTTGATGATAGCTGGAGATGCAAGCCTAGAAGTTTTTCAGATAATTTAATTAATCGAAATCTGGCGAATTTGATTTCATGTTTGATGAGGGTTTTACTAAGTTTATTGAAGACATAAATGTTCCGACCACATTTAAGGGGATGGCTACATTTAGCGAAGTTTGGAGTTAGGTTTTCATCTCTACATTGTTTTAGAAATATGAGATTCGATAGGTTTCTAGCTCTGGAGATTCTCATCTTCTCAAAATTTAGGGCATTGTTCATTATGTCCCTTCCATGGTGGGACTTAATGGTGTTAAAGAGAGAGTCCATACAGGTTGGTAGAATTTTATTTATTTATTTATTTTTATTTATGTTTGTGGAAAAACCTGTGAACAATTTTTGAAACCAACGTTTCAGACTAGCTTAGTGAGTCCATCATTAGGGCAATGCGATTTGTATTTTGAGAAGAGAGAGCGTGAAATCATGGGGCTATTAATAGTTAATTGAAAAATATTTGATGTCTTCTTTTATTGTCAGCTTTCTATCTTTCATACTTCAGGGGTAAAGGGGAAAGATTTAAGGGCCATTTGTTCAAAATGTTCCATGTATAAGTTGGCAATCAATGGTGAAAGAGAGGAGTTTTTGATTTTGTTACTAACTTGGCGAAGAATTTTGTTGCTAGGGTCCTTGTTAGGAACTTTATAGCAACCACTCTTGTTAAGGTGTTCTTCCATCTTATTATCATAATCTGCCCTATCCATAATAATTGTGGCATTTTCTTTGTTTGCTTTTAAAATTATAATGTTTTTGTTTTCCGTGATGTTTTTTTAAGGCTTTGGATTCTTCTTTGGAGATGTTGCTAGGAGGAGGTCTGGCATTTATGAGAATTCTGGCAACATCCTGTCTTATTTCTTCTGCAACATTTTGATTTGTGTTTTTGATGATGACTTCAATGTTGCTTATGATATAATTTACAGGAATTTTGGCTGGGGATAAAGCGAAATTTAGACCTTTTTCTAGTAGTGATTTCAGGTTATCTTCCAATGTCAGCTTTGAGAGGTTGATTACAGTCGAGTTTCTGATTGAGTTTCCAGTTGAGTTCTTGATGTAGTCAGTGGCAGCAGCGTGGGGTGCTTCATTAATTTCCTGCGTTGATATATTTAAATGAGCGTTAGATGGGGGGTAATCAGTGTAGGTGGCAGTGAAGGTAGAGCTAGGATTACGCGGTGTTGAACAATTGGTCTCAACCAGCGCTGTCAAACTGTTGTCCAAATGTGTGAAGGGAGTACTAGTATCATCCACATAATCCACGGTTTCAACCTGCGTTGTCAAGCTGTTGTCCAATTGTGTGAAGGGAGTACCAGTATCATCCACGTAATCATTGCCTACTTTCTGCGTTTCATAACTTGCGTGTTGGAGAGAGCGTAGTGCTTTGTTAATTTTCTGCGTTGTGATGTTGCTGGATTCTAGATATTTAAATGAGCGTTGGATGGGGGGTAATTGGTGTAGGTGGTAGCGAAGGTAGAGCTAGGATTACGCAGTGCCAAACAATTGGTTTCAACCTGCACTGTCAAACTGTTGTCCAACTGCGTGAAGGGAGTACTAGTATCATCCACATAATCATTGCCTACTTTATGCGTTTCATAACTTGCGTGTTGGAGAGAGCGCAGTGCTTTGTTAATTTTCTGCGTTGTGATGTTGCTGGATTCTGGATATTTAAATGAGCATTGGATGGGGGGTAATCGGTGTAGGTGGCAGCGAAGGTAGAGCTAGGATTATGAGGTACTGAACAATTGGTTTCAACCTGTGCTGTCAAACTGTTGTCCAACTGCGTGAAGGGAGTACCAGTGTCATCCATGCAATCATTGCCTACTTTCTGCGTTTCATAACTTGCGTGTTGGAGAGAGCGCAATGCTTTGTTAATTTTCTACGTTGTGATGTTGCTGGATTTTGGATATTTAAATGAGCGTTGGATGGGGGGTAATCAGTGTAGGTGGCAGCAAAGGTAGAGCTAGGATTACGCAGTGCTGAACAATTGGTTTCAACTTGCGCTATCAAAATATTGTCCAACTGCGTGAAGGGAGTACCAGTATCATCCATCTAATCATTGCCTACTTTCTACGTTTCATAACTTGCATGTTGGAGAGAGCGCAGTGCTTTGTTAATTTTCTGCATTGTGATGCTGGATTCTAGATATTTAAATGAGCGTTGGATGGGGGGTAATCGGTGTAGGTGGCAGTGAAGGTAGTGTTAGGATTACGCGGTGCTGAACAATTGGTCTCAACCAGCGCTGTCAAACTGTTGTCCAACTGTGTGAAGGGAGTACCAGTATCATCCACGTAATCATTGCCTACTTTCTGCGTTTCATAACTTGTGTGTTGGAGAGAGCGCAGCGCTTTGTTAATTTTCTGCATTGTGATGTTGTTGGATTTTGGATATTTAAATGAGCGTTGGATGGGGGGTAATCGGTGTAGGTGGCAGCGAAAGTAGAGCTAGGATTACGCGGTGTTGAACAATTGGTTTCAACCTGCGTTGTCTAACTGTTGTCCAACTGCGTGAAGGGAGTACCAGTATCATCCACGTAATCGTTGCCTACTTTCTGCATTTCATAACTTGTGTGTTGGAGAGAGCACAGTGCTTTGTTAATTTTTTGCGTTGTGATGTTGATGGATTCTGGATATTTAAATGAGTGTTGGATGGGTGGTAATCGGTGTAGGTGGCAGTGAAGGTAGAGCTAGGATTACGCGGTGCTGAACAATTGGTTTCAACTTGCGCTGTCAAACTTTTGTCCAACTGCGTGAAGGGAGTACCAGTGTCATCGATGTAATCATTGCCTACTTTCTGCGTTTCATAACTTGCGTGTTGGAGAGAGCGCAGTGCTTTGTTAATTTTTTGCGTTGTGATGTTGCTGGATTCTAGATATTTAAATGAGCGTTGGATGGGGGGTAATCGGTGTCGATGGCAATGAAGGTAGAGCTAGGATTACGCGGTGCTGAACAATTGGTTTCAACCTGCGCTATCAAATTGTTGTCCAACTGCGTGAAGGGAGTACCAACATCATCCACGTAATTATTGCCTACTTTCTGCGTTTCATAACTTGCGTGTTGGAGAGAGC
This sequence comes from Pinus tabuliformis, assembly GCA_031772625.1. Lineage (NCBI taxonomy): Eukaryota > Viridiplantae > Streptophyta > Pinopsida > Pinales > Pinaceae > Pinus > Pinus tabuliformis. Next base: position 783,845,926 of record CM062812.1, on the reverse strand, counting down.
GCAGTGCTTTGTTAATTTTCTGCGTTGTGATGTTGCTGGATTCTGGATATTTAAATGAGTGTTGGATGGGGGGTAATCGGTGTAGGTGGCAGTGAAGGTAGAGCTAGGATTACGCAGTGCTGAACAATTGGTTTCAACCTGCGTTGTCAAACTGTTGTCCAATCGCGTGAAGGGAGTACCAATATCATCCACGTAATCATTGCCTACTTTTTGCGTTTCATAACTTGCATGTTGGAGAGAGTGCAATGCTTTGTTAGTTTTCTGCTTTGTGATGTTGCTGGATTCTGGATATTTAAATGAGCGTTGGATGGGGGTAATCGACGTAGGTGGCAGTGAAGGTAGAGCTAGGATTATGCGGTGCTGAACAATTGGTTTCAACCTGCGCTGTCAAACTGTTGTCCAACTGCGTGAAGGGAGTACCGCTATCATCCACGTAATCATTGCCTACTTTCTGCGTTTCATAACGTGTTGGAGAGAGCACAATGCTTTGTTAATTTTCTGCGTTGTGATGTTGCTGGATTCTTGATATTTAAATGAGCGTTGGATGGGGGGTAATCGGTGTAGGTGGCAGCGAAGGTAGAGCTAGGATTACGTGGTGTTGAACAATTGGTTTCAACCTGCGCTGTCAAATTGTTGTCCAACTGCGTGAAGGGAGTACCAGTATCATCCACGTAATCATTGCCTACTTTCTGCATTTCATAACTTGCGTGTTGGAGAGAGCGCAGTGCTTTGTTAATTTTCTGCATTGTGATGTTGCTGCATTCTGGATATTTAAATGAGTGTTGGATGGGGGGTAATTGGTGTAGGTGGCAGCGAAGGTAGAGCTAGGATTAGAGCTTGTTGTCTTTAAAATTTATTTTATTCCTTCCTTTCTAGGCTTCCCAAAGTATGAAACTCGACAAAAATTTCCAGGCTTTGGTGATGATAACCTTATTGAAGGTAGAATATCTGGAGTTTGATATAATGGTTATGACATTGTTAGGTCCCTATAATACTAGTGATTTCCCCATTACTATTGTCATTTTATCCCTTATTGTTGTTGTTGTGCCCCTATTGTTATTATTGTGCCCCACAGAATCCCACTATTGTTATTTTTGTGCCTTTATATTATTATTGTTAGGTTGTCTTGGTTATGTTGTGTCCCCTTAGACTCCTATATATAGAAAGGAGGTTTTGTCAGTTGAATCATCCAAGAATTGCTCATTTATGTAACGTAAAGGAGGTTTCCCCCTCGAAGAGGCTGAATTCTAAGGCGTTGATCTATCTTTTTATCTTTTTTGTGAGCTAGTTTCCTAACATTTGGTATCATAGCTTTGGATTCTAGGGTTTCGCTGCTCCAAATAGGTCATCGTGGAATTTTCGCTAAAACTCTTTTCTTTTTTTTTGCGACGTTTCAGAAGCAGAAAATAAACCCATTTGAGATGAAATCACGTTGAGCCTCGGGTCCGAATTTCAAAGCTTGTCTTGCTACATTTTCGGAGATATGATTTGAGGAAGTTAGGGTTTTTGCAAGCTCCAGAATTTAAGCTAAAACAGGCCATCATGGGATTTTCGCTATAACTCTTCCTCTATGAAGTTTCAGAAGTTAAAACAAAAACCCATTTGAGAAGAAATCGATCTGAACCTCGGCTCCGAATTTCAGATCATGTCTCGCTATATTTTCGGAGATATAGTCTGAGGAAGTTAGGGTTTTTGCAGACCCTTGAATTACATTCCAAATAGGTCACCATGGGAAAATTGTCATAACTGTCTCTTTGAGCATCAGATCGAAATTTCGTAAGAAGTTACAGAAAGAGGGCAGACTGTGGTTTCTTGTATATATTTTTCAGATCCAACGGTCAAAATAGTGACACGTGGCACTTCATACAAGTTCGCTCTTCTGAAAAGGTATATAATCAGGTCATCTTGGGAGATTGTGCATAAATCTTTCTTAGAGAATCCAATTTCGATCAGACTGGTGGCATTGGAAAGAGGACACAGAGGGCTACGGTAGGTCGTGATTTTGGAACTGGAAGGTTCGAAATTACATAAATACATCAGACTCAATATCAGGCTCCTACAAAGTGAAAATAAAATGTGTAGTTTTTTTTTTTTTCAATTTTTGCATAAGCTTGGTTTGAAAAATTAGTTTGAAGGAATTCAAAGGGCATATTGAAGCATTATTATCGATAATTGATGCCCCGAAGAAAGAAAATGGAAACACCTAGTAAGAAACCTGAAAGCTCTAGCATGACTCTTGAAGAAGAGGATGAAATGCAACATGATATATCAAAATTACAAGACCAAGTACAAAAAATGTCACTCGCACAAAAAGTAACAGAAGCTAAGATGGATTATTTAAAGAAAGATGTAAAAGCTAAGATGGATGGTTTAAAGAAAGGTGTGGAAGCTAAGATGGATGGTTTAAAGAAAGACGTAGAAGCTAAGATGGATGGCGTGGAAGCTAAGATGGACGGTGTGGAAGCTAAGATGGATGGCATGGAAACTAAGATGGATGATTTGAAGACAGACATGGAAGATTTGAAGACAGATTTGACAAAGTTTCTATAAGAAATGTTTACTAATGGCAAAAAGGTAGTAAAGGAAACTCATGATTAGAACAAAATAAATGTTAATCATGATTTCATAGACTCTAACGTTGGATCAAAGAACCACCATGTTCCAAAGATCGATATGAGGAAGTTTGATGGCAAGGATCCCGGAACATGGATACTACAGATGGAGCAATTTTTCGATCTCCATAATGTGCAAAACACATAAAAGGTATGCATTGCAACTTTATATTTGGAACCAAATCAGTTTGCATGTTATCGATGGCTTTGCTCTCGTAAACAAATTGTCACTTGGGCTATTTTTACGGATGAAATGATAGAACATTATGAGGATACAAAAAGCAACACTTTTTTTAGCCAATTGATAAATCTCAAACAAAATGGTTCAATGATGGAGCACATTGAGGACTTCCAAAAATTGAAAATAAGGGTAAAAGATATTCCAGAGGAGTATAGGATTGATATGTTCATAGGGACTTTAAAAGATAACATCCAACATGAGGTTTGCCTTTGGGAACTAGATTCATTGGAGAAGGCACTCAGGTTGGCAAGAAAAATTGAAAGCAAAAGTATGGCAACAAGGAAGCCTACCACTCACAATCATAAAGATGGAAGTGTTGTTGACTCTAGCCATCCACAACCTACAAGGTTGACACCATAACAATTGGAAGAAAAAAGAGCAAAAGGGATTTGTTACAGTTGTGATAGCAAATACACTAAAGGTCATAGGTGTGCCGAGAAGAATTATTTTACATAGATTGTGAAGAGGAGGGAGAAAAGGAACAAGAAACATCAAAAGAAGAGGATATACACCAGGAACAAACCCTAGAAAAAGAAGAGATGAATCCAACCATATCTTGTAATGCATTGGCTAGAATTACCACTCCTAAAACTATCAAGATAGAGGGGCATATCAAGAAGAAAAAAGTAATAGTGTTGATTGATTCGGGAAGTACCCATAATTTTATTCATTATAAGATAAACAAAGAATTGAATTACTTCCTATATCCAGCACCAAAGTGTCAAGTGATGGTTGCAAGTGGAGGAACCATACATTGCTCATGAAAGTGCCATAATATTAAGCTATCCATGGGAGGATATGTATTGAATAGCCCAATGCTTTCCACTCCAATGGGTGGTGCTGATTTTGTACTAGGATTCCAATGGCTACAATTCTTGGGTACAATAGATTTTAATTTTCAAGAACTTTTCATGAAATTCTCTTCAGAAGGAAAGGAAATTGAATTAAGGGGTATGGCAAGGAAATCGGGAAAGACAATCAGCTCTAATGAAATGACAAAGCTTCTAAAGAAAGAACAACAAGACATAATTGCACAATTATGTTCACTAGAGGTTCCCACATCGAAATCATCCATTTCTCCAGATCTCCAAAAAGTCTTGGACAATCATTCCAAGGTATTTGAGACTCCCAAAGGCCTCCCACCTATTCATGATCATGATCATGCTATCAATTTGATTCCAGGAAGTGTTCCTCCAAATATCAGGCCTTACAGATATCCCTATGTCCAAAAGAGTGAAATTGAACGTATGGTTGCAGAAATACTAGAGGCTGATATAATTCAACCTAGTCAAAGTTCTTTCTATGCTCTAGTAGCATTGGTTCACAAGAAGGATGGATCATGGCGCATGTGTCCAGGTTATAGGGAGCTCAACAAGCTCACTATTAAAGATAAATTTCCCATTCGTGTCATTGATGAATTATTGGATGAATTGTATGGATCAATTTACTTCACCAAGTTGGATCTTCGTTTAGGATATCATCAAATCACAATGAAGACTGAAGACATTCCAAAAATAACATTTAGAACTCATGAGGGTCATTATGAATTTTTGGTCATACCTTTTGGCCTTACTAATGCACCTTCTACATTTCAAGGTTTGATGAATTCCATTTTCAAACCCTTCCTTAGAAAATTTGTGTCAGTATTTTTTGATGATATACTAATCTACAGCAAGTCTTGGAAGGATCATGTCCAACATGTTGACATGGTGCTCAAACTATTGGAGGAGAAACAATTATATGCAAAAATGTCCAAATGTTTCTTTGGAGTACAAGAGGTGGAATATTTGGGTTATATTGTATCTCATGAAGGTGTTAAGGTAGACCCTAGCAAAATTAAAACCATTAAGGAATGGAAAATCCCCACATCCATAAAGCATCTACGAGTATTTCTCGGGTTGGTAGGGTATTATCACAAGTTTTTTAAGAATTATGGGAGAATAACAACACCTCTAACAACATTATTGAAGAAATATGCATTCTCATGGACTCCAAAAGCAACGAAGGCCTTTGAACATCTTAAAGAGGCAATGTGCCAAGCACTAGTCTTAGCTACACCAGACTTCACAAAAACCTTTATTGTGGGATGTGATGCCCTAGGAATGGTATTGGTGCTATTTTAATGCAAGAACAAAGACCCATTGCTTTCGAAAGTTGTCCAATCAAAGGAAAGTATTTACACAAAGCTATTTATGAGAAGGAAATGCTGACAATACTACATGCACTTAAGAAATGGTGACCCTACCTAATGGGAAGACACTTCAAGGTAAAAACATATCATGATAGTCTTAAATACTTTTTGGAACAAATATTATCTTCAGAAGAGCAAAAAAAATGGGTCACAAAGATGTTGGGCTATGACTTTGAAATCATCTACAAAAAAGGGAAGCAAAATGTTGTGGCATATGCACTCTCAAGAAAGGATGAGGATGTGGAAGCATTTCTTTGCGCCATTTCTATTATCCAACCAAATTGGATAAACGAAGCAAGGGATGAATGGAAGAACGATGAGGAAGTTTGGGCACTCATTCAAAAGATACAACAAGATCCCAGTACATCTGATACATTTAGCTGGAAAAATGATTCGTTGTGGTACAATGATCGATTATACCTATGTAAGAATTCCCAAATCAAACAAAAGATTCTTAGGGAATTGCACACCTTTCTGTTAGGAGGGCACTCAGGATTTCTAAAAACCTACCACAGGGTTAAGAAGGATTTTTTTTTGGGATGGCCTTAAATCAGATATTCAAAAGTTTGTGGCGAAATGTTTGGTTTTCCAATAAAATAAAGTTGAAACAATTAAGACCCAGGACTATTACAACCGTTATCTATTCCAAGCCAACATTGGGAGGAGGTTTCAATGGATTTTATCATAGGTTTACCCAAGTTCAAAGGAGAGAGTGTTATCATGGTGGTAGTTGACAAACTTAACAAGTATGCACACTTTTGTGCATTATCTCATCCATTTAAAGCGAGTACAGTTTCTACTGCATCTACGGAAACAATTCAAAAGCTACATGGAAACCTAGTGACAAAGATCCCATTTTCACTGGAAATTTTTGGACAAAATCATTTTCTTGTCTTGGGACACAGTTAGCTCATAGCTCATATTATCATCCTCAATTTGATGGGCAAACTGAGATAGTAAACAAATGTTTGGAAGGATATCTTCGTTGCTTTGTATCTGATAAACATACACAATGGGTCAAATGGTTGCCCCTGGCTGAATGGTGGTATAACACTTCCTTCCATATTGCAACAAAAATGACCTCATTTATGACACTTTATGGATATCATCCACCATCCATCACATCATATTTAATAGAAAATTCTAAGGTTCAAGCAGTGGAAGATCACATCAAGCATCAACAACAATTTCTCCAACTCTTAAAGAATAACCTTACCTTGGCGCAAAATAGAATGAAATAGTAGGCAGATCAACATCGCAGCGAAAGAAGTTTTGATGTAGGTGATTGGGTATTCCTACGGCTACAACCATATAATCAAATGTTCCTCAAGCAAGCTAAGAAGGATAATAAATTATCACCAAAGTATTATGGTTCATACAAGGTGTTGCAAAAGATAAGTACTATGGCATACAAATTGGAACTTCCTGCAGCTTCCCGAGTGCACCCAGTTTTCCATGTTTCACTATTTTACAAGGTTTATCAAGCATTTAAGAGCAAAATATTTTCTTAGTTCAAATTGAGAATACATTTATATCCTACATTTAATCCTTTTATATGATAAAAAAATAAAAAGGAAAGCCTGCCATTTTACAAGGTTTATCAAGCATTTAAGAGCAAAATATTTTCTTAGTTCAAATTGAGAATACACTTATCTCTCTATCTCTTTCTCTATCTCTCTCACACACTCACTCATTACCTAATCAAGTCCTCAATTGAAAGGCAAAATCTCTCACTCATTACCATCAAGTCCTCAATTGAAAGGCATAATCTCTCACTCATTACCATCAAGTCCTCAATTGAAAGGAGTCTTTTGGTTTCCATGAGGAACATTGAAAGTCTTTAGTATTCTCTCTCAGCCTTGTTATCACCATCAAAGTCCAATGTATGTCATCCAATAATTGTATGAGGCCCAAACCACATGCTCCAAAACCCGAAACCACTCAATATTATTCATGTGGTCATTACCATCAAGTCCTCAATTGAAAGGCAAAATTTTTTGGTTTCCATGAGGAACATTGAAAGCCTTTTAGTATTCTCTCTTGGCTTTGTTATCACCATCAAAGTCCAATGTATGTCATCCAATAATTGTATGAGGCCCAAACCACATGCTCCAAAACCCGAAACCACTCAATATTATTCATATGGTTGAATATTAGAGGTATGAACACGAATATGTGTATCATATTACATCTTTTACCCGCACGCATGTGGGATATACGCTCTATTCAAACACTATAAGTATCATATTTCATGTTTTACCCACATGCATGTGGGATATACACTCTACTCAAACACTATAAATTACACATATCGCGTCGAAATAAAATTCTCAGCTAACACACCAGTTCCAAGGCTTGCCTGCAGTGATAGGCCCGTGTGACCATCTGAGTCAAGGCCTTTGAGACCTCCAAAGGAATTGGTAATCGTTAGTTAATTGAAAAGTGACTGCAGTATATATACAATATATTACCTTGGCTCGCTATATATGTGGGATATTGTTAACCAAGAACAAATGATACATATGTCAACACTTCTAATTGTTGTTCTGATCTAAGTCTACGATTAACACCAATGCCTAAGACAAATTGGGGATATGAAGAAGGTTCATTCTAATAGGCATGCACTCCCAGCATTAGCTTAGGTTTCCGACAAACAAAGTAAATCTTAGGTTTCTTTAATCGATTGCCATTTGTACACGTTGACACCTAATCATCAGGATTGGGTGAATTTAATTAATGTAAATAAATAATAAGAAATATGAATAGTCATCGGGAGATGAAGTGAACAGTCTCTCCCTCACGTATATAATAAAGACCAACCTGAAGAAATAATATATGAATTAATTTGTTTTGAGGAGTTACTGCCTGGCCTGACATGGTATCAGAGCCAGCTCCATTTTTGGCATAGTCATGTAACTCCCTGTTGAAGCCTCGAAAATCGTTGCAACAACGTGGGGGATGACCACCTGGTCCAGACCTTAAAGCAACTCCTTTTCCGTTTGGAATAGTGGTTCTGACTGGTTCAACTAGGTCCAGTTACCTTCTCTCAATCTCCAATGGGTTTAAAATATGACTTTTATTCACCAATGGAAAAGAGACATCAGATCATCCTTCTTGCTGATCAGGTAAGAAAATGATCCTTAAACTGATTTAGGGCTCAGCCAATCCACTACTAAAATTTGCCTCTTTGGGAAAAGGACTTAAAAGAATGTAGAAATTATCCTAAATGCAAACTTATTCTAAGATGCAAGTAAAATAAACTATCTTAATCCTATCTGAATTAGGCAGATATAGATCTAACCTAACCAAGAGCAGGTATTTAAAATGTTGAGACTTAAAAGTTTCGTTTATAATGAATATCAAGTTAATGAAATAGTTCAATTAACTGACATTATGGATACCAAACCCATCCTATTAAGACCTTTTAACTGAAATAATCAATCAACAACACTCAGGAAGAAGTTCTCAGAATGATCTTAATCATTTAATTAATAACTTGAATAATTAAACAATAATATGCGGAAGAAGTTCATAACATATCACTATTCATTCATCCAATATTAAAAGACAGATTTATGAGTAAATAGTTACTCAGAAATCAGAATTCAGCTCATAAGAGCAGAGATAAATAACAACATAAAATAGCGGCAAATTACCCATATCGACAAAGTGCACAAATATGTAAGTAAACTGACACATTTTTGTCATCATAAAATGAACCCAACATTTAAAACAATAGTATTCGAAATACCAGTTTATTAAATCCATTTCTCCAGCTCTGGTCTCTAATAGTCCTTTACAATGCCTGGGCTTTTGCTTTCAAAAGCAAAGCTACAATAGTGAAAACTCCGTTCATTATACATAACTCAGGATGTAAAAGAAAAACCTCAATAATCTCCAGATCTGAGATTCCACTCCTCTCACCTACAACTCTAAATCCCTATTACAAAAGTGCTTTTAGAATTACAGAATTGCGGAGGAGAGAAACCCCTTATTACATTCTGCAATTTGTTATTTATAATATTTACAAAGGAATTCTTAAGATGAAAGTTTGTTGAAGAAAATCTGTCCAATCACTTTTATTTGCTCAAAATTCCATTCCTTTAATTGCTGGAGCATTCTTATCTATTAAGATCTTTTCTCCATATCTCTTCCACTGTTTTCCTACAAAAAGAAATCAAAATAAAATAAGATGCAACAAATAAAATCAAAATACCATTTCTGGCATTTAAAACAAATCCAATCAAATTCAATTAAATAAATAATTGAAAATAAAATGTAAGCTCTCTATTGATGCCTAGGGTGGTTTAATTGGCCGAGGATATTATTGACGAATGGATCTACAATTAGAAGAGACTTAGACAAATGAAAATGTAGAAAATAACTTAGAAAATTGATTTTGTTTTTAGAAATTCGGAGCTTGATCTTCAGCATGATTTTTGACCCAATTAACGACAAAATATATTAGTGAAACCTCTTCAGAAATATTCTCCTTGATTTTATCTTTCCAATGAGCCGTCCTAGGCCTCATTTGGCCAAGTAAAACTCATTCTATGCGTTTCCAAAGTTGATGAGTCAAATCTGGCATAAATCCGAAAATTCTGTTAATGGGCTAAAAATGAAAATTTTAATTAAAATTCTAATCCTAAATTAAAATTCTAATTATTTAATAATTAATTCTAATTTATTTGTTAATTATAAACTAAACTAAATAATTAATACACTATGCATTAATTAATATCTAACTAACTAAAATATTAATTATTTATAAACTAATTAATATAAATAATATTTAAATTTAAATTTAATTTAATTAATTAAATATTATATATTAATTACATTAAATACTAAATATTATTTAAACATATAAACTAACCTACCACTCCATTCCTACTTTACTCATACCACTCCATTTCTACTTTACTCATATCATATCATTGAAAGATTAAAACAAATCATTGAAAATTTAAAACTTATGTCTTATGCCCTTTGACTTTTAACCAAGGGAGGGTCGGGATATCGCATATCGGGGGTTTGTCGTGTTTTAAGAAAATGCATTGATTGAAAACTTGCGATGCGATCCTATATATATATATAATTTTTTTGGATTAAATTAATTAATATAAAATTAAACATTAAATATTATAATTTTTTATAACATTAAAACTAGCAATTGTCCCAAAAGGTACAAAGAGAGGCCGATAGGATTATTAAATCGGAATTGTTGATTTTTCTAGAAGAGATGTTGGTTGGTTCAAGCCTAACGAATGAGCAATTTGAGTTGGCTAAAGGCTTTATAATTGTTTTTTATTATGGTAAAATTAGATTGATAATTCATTGGTTTTACTTTACTTTCAAAAGGTTGAAGGAATTTGAAAAGCAAGTATAGAATTGTTTTGTGGGATTTGATCCCAAAATCATTGCTTTGTAAATACATACTCAATGAAATGTTAATTGGTTGAAACCCTGCAAATGTTTGACATAAGAAAATAAGTCGAAAAGGTTGAAAGGCTTAATTGGTTTGTGGAAAACCTTGTTTTGTTGGTCTGGATCATTGTGCAATTACTTTTCTTTAGATGTTTTGTTTATATCTATATTACAAAGAACACATTGAATGTCTTATTTCATTCTAGAGTAAGTTAATTACTATCCCCTACCAATATATTTCATTGAAAACCATAATTGTATATTGCCTTTAGAAAGTCAAAACATAATATTACAAAACATATTGATATATTGCTATTAAAAAGTTGATTCCATTAGAAACCATGATATTATCGGATGCCTCGGAAGACTGAGGCTGAATTTGTTGATCGTAAGGGCTGTATTCCACAGCCTCCAACCCACAACGTTGACAGCTGAGTCAACAGTCCCAACGAATTGGGCCAAGATTTCAATTCTACGCAATCACAAACCCACAACTTCTTCAAGCTGCTCAAGTGACCTAGAGAACAGGGCAGCATTTCCAACAAAGCATTTCCCAAATGATAACCCTGAGAAGATAGGTTATGCTTTGTAAGACCAAAATGATAACTCCACTAATAAATTTGAGAAGAAGATAGGTTATGCTTTGTAAGACCAAAATGATAACTCCACTAATAAATTTGAGAAGGATGAGCAGCAGAACATTGAAACGAGTCATCCGTAAGTTGTAACAAAAGGATTTAAGATTTCCAACCTGCCTAAAACGTTGGGAAGCCTAAACAAAGTTCAACCCGATTAAGAGGCTGGAAGCCTAGACAAGTTTAGTCAAACCCGTAAGGGTAAAATGACCCTATACACTGAACAAGGGTGTTAACACCCATGCTGGGGAAGAGGCAAAATGAAGCAGTCTCCAGGTCCTCCCTCATGACACATGATGTAATCTACTTATTTTGCAAAGTAATATAAGATGTATTCTCTTTCTAGAAATGGAAAATAAACAGATCAAAAGAACAAATCCGGTTGAGAAGATTGGTTATGCTTTGTATGACCAAAATGATATCCCTACTAATAAATTTGAGAAAATAGGTTATGCTTTGTAAGACCAAAATGATAACTCCACTAATAAATTTGAGAAGGACGAGCAGCAGAACATTGAAACGAGTAATCCATAAGTTGTAACAAAAGGATTTAGGATTTCCAACCTGCCTAAAACGTTGGGAAGCCTAAACAAAGTTCAACCCGATTAAGAGGCTGGAAGCCTAGACAAGTTTAGTCAAACCCGTAAGGGTAAAATGACCCTATACACTGAACAAGGGTGTTAACACCCATGCTGGGGAAGAGGCAAAATGAAGCAGTCTCCAGGTCCTCCCTCATGACACATGATGTAATCTACTTATTTTGCAAAGTAATATAAGATGTATTCTCTTTCTAGAAATGGAAAATAAACAGATCAAAAGAACAAATCCGGTTGAGAAGATTGGTTATGCTTTGTATGACCAAAATGATATCCCTACTAATAAATTTGAGAAAATAGGTTATGCTTTGTAAGACCAAAATGATAACTCCACTAATAAATTTGAGAAGGACGAGCAACAGAACATTGAAACGAGTAATCCGTAAGTTGTAACAAAAGGATTTAGGATTTCCAACCTGCCTAAAACGTTGGGAAGCCTAAACAAAGTTCAACCCGATTAAGAGGCTGGAAGCCTAGACAAGTTTAGTCAAACCCATAAGGGTAAAATGACCCTATACACTGAACAAGGGTGTTAACACACATGCTGGGGAAGAGGCAAAATGAAGCAGTCTCCAGGTCCTCCCTCATGACACATGATGTAATCTACTTATTTTGCAAAGTAATATAAAATGTATTCTCTTGCTAGAAATGGAAAATAAACCGATCAAAAGAACAAATCCGGTCTAACTTCATTTGTAAAAGCTACAGTCCTTAAAGGTGTCTCTGCAAGAAAGATATCATGGGATACAATTCACATTTAGGGCAGGGAGAGTCAATTTGTGATTCTATTCAACTTCAACCAAATGGAAGGCAAAAGAAAACCGATCTGGAAACCCAATTTATCATCCTTTTGAGAGCTTTCCCCAAATGAATGGTCATGAAAGATTTGCCCAAATGAATGGTTGGGAATGTCTTCAATTAGGTCGATTACTTCTTAACAAATCGTGCGTATAGTTAATACAATAGCCCTTACGTGACTGTTGTAATTGAAAAATCAGCATAAGAAAAGAGCTGGCCAAGCAAATCAAACTTATCCTAAATTTGATAAACAAATATTAAGTACTTTACTCATTTCCTTCAAGGAAGCAATGTTGGGATGCTATAAACATTCCTTCCCTGGCCAGATTCATCATTTCATATGTCATATATAACAGATACAAAAGTAGATAGGTAACACTAACAGTCCTAATAACGCCAACAATAGTTGTGATTCTCATACACTATATTATAATGTATACCTAGAAATAAGGCTGCACCATTGCTTAATTTAAGCACTCAATGGTTGAAGGGAAATTACATTAGAAATGCTTAAAGGTAAGCAACCCATCACTTGGATGGCACGAAATGATTGAGGGTTTATGACTAATTGTTAACTCTTCAAAGCACTACTTTGCTCACATATCAACAGTCCAGAGTGTGCCAGGAAGAGATACCTGCAATTTTTGTAAAAGCATTTTAGTCAAATGGAGGAATTGATATGTTAGAACAAACTTGTTAAAAATAGAAGGCGCAATAGATGGAAAACAATATGTATGTGGTATATATACCTTTTAAGTTTTCCCCAAGTTTGAAAGGAGATAAGTCCTTTGTAGGGGAAACTACTGCACCTGAATGCATCCCCGAGTCCACACTAACAAAATCAAGACATCCATTATATCAGAAAAATGAGCAAATATTATATTACATTTTGATTCCTACAGTATGTGACCTTGTTCACAGTTTGGAATATAAAATAGGGTAACTGTAATATAGTATACGCTGCAGATCCCAGCAGCCAAGATTCTCCTTCAAAGATGGAGATGGAAACTCAAGTTTTCATTAAAAAACACAGCTGTGTATATTAAGAGAGAGACCTAAAGGAAGTTTGTTCAATCAAAAGTTTAACAGATATCAACGCAGCATTTTGTTCTTTTATACAGAACAATTATACTCGTAAACAGTAACTAAAAGAACAAATTAGAAATACTATAATGGTGAAAAGGTTATATAAATTGGCAACCTTTCTCCACAAAATAGGGATGGCAATTTGCAAATACTTCTTCCCGAGAAAGAAATGAAATAAGAGCAAAAGATTAAAAAGAACCAGCATACATTTCCACACGCAGATTGTGGGTTATTCAACTGTTCTGCAGTCAGGCCCAACTTCGTCTGTTTCTCTTCCAACTCAGCTCGGCCACAGGTACAATTTTTGCAGGCTTTTCTTTTCGTACTAACTTCCCCAGTGGTCATTGAAATTATCACTAATTTGATCATCTTTATCTACTGGAAGCAATTCATAATTGTCCAAGGTCACTGCAACAATCTGAAAAGAATACCAAATGAACAAGAGAAGATAACCAAAACTGCACTCAATGTTATCAACCATGAATTTGCAAGTGCATGTGAGATATTTTTACTTAACATGCATTAACAAAAAGAAAAAACAATGAAGAGAATTGACAAAATATTATATTAACCTAGAGCACAATATAGAAGTGTGAAGATAAATTTAAAATATAACTATCGAGCTTGTGGACTCTTACATCATCAAAATCCATTGAAATATGTGAATGTTCTCCCATGAACCACACCTGTGCATTAAGATGAGCCAATAAGCATTGTCAACCATTACAGAAGTAAAATGTGCTACATAGAACTTCAACATTAGACATGACGTTGAATAATATTGTGTAAACCAAAGCATCAACTTTATCACACAAGTAAATAGAAGATCTCATAAGCCTGGTTCAATGTTTTCAAGCTCCAGTTAAAAAGATATTCAAAATTATGTCATGCTTTTGAAAGATCTAAGAATCAGATTATATTGGAACAGCCAGAAGAAACAACAGAGAAACATTAATGCATTATCTTTATAGCTTGTTTTGCACGTTTTATTTGTACCTAGTGTTTGTTCTTTCTCATTTGGGTCTATGAATAATGTTGAGATTCTCTGATTAATCTTCGCCTGAGGGCAATGTCAACTTATTGCATTGATATGTTGTAGGATTTATTAAGCCTACACAAGGGTAACTAACCCATTTATTGTGATTTACTACTTTTTACTATTTTGGCTAAGGCCAGCCTAGCCACCTTCTTGGGGCTATATACAATACACTCCTCATTAATAAACCATCTCATTCAAGTGAATATTTTAATATTTTCCTAAGAGTACTCCTAAAATAGTTCACTTTCTTCATGGTTACTTGTTCTTGGCTATGGTTGATCTCTCTTAAGTGCAAAATGCTATGAGTAAATCTCTTGTGATCTAAATTAAGCGCTATTATAAATCTTCCATGTTTACTTGACTGGATTTTGGTTTGTTGAAAGTGCTCACCGTAGATCTATTATCTTCTTATGAATATCAACAACTATGCTATGGCATGCAACACGTCCACTCAATTAGATTGTTTATGGTAGTTAATGATGATAGCTCGAAAGATAGTTAACCCTTGACTTTCAATTTTTATTTGTAGTTTTGCAAAATGAAAATCAAGATACATGTACACCAGGAATTAGTACACTTAGGAACCAAAAAGTGATCATACATAAGCTCCCTACCTACATAAGCAAGGTAGCATATACACTTTGGTCCCAAACTGAAGACTATCTACATCTTACTCTAAAATGGGAATCCTTACTAAAAAGTAAATAGCTAAATCTGCTCTAAAACAGCAAATTCTTCCAAATTGAATGCCATGGTGAATCCATGAAAAGTTGCTCAACATCACTTCTATAAGAAGGAAAACAAATTGCATCCCATGTGGCCCTACCAGCCTGTTGAATCATCTGCTTGCCCCCAAACAGAACACCTTTCCAGTGCAGAGGGTCTACAAAGAGAACATTATACACAACAGCCATTCAAAATCCAAAATGAACAAAACAAATTACAAAATATGGATTGAAAGAATAGATGGGAAAAGTGACCAAGCTGATCAAGTTTGTAACGTTATTAAAGAGGATTCTATCATATATATTCCTTTCCAATGGATAAACTGCAAACCAACATTAACAGCCACCAGCTCCTGTTACTAACCAGAGGGCAATGAAGATCTTTTTGAATCCTCTTCAGAAAGAAGGCTTTCTTCATCTATCAGATCCTCCAAATCATCATTCATGTCTAGCTTTACGCCCAACGGGTCAGATTTAAGCAAACGCTCTTGTTTCTGCACAGCTTTATTTTTTAGGGAAAACGGCATGTGAGATATTTTTACTTAACATGCATTAACAAAAAGAAAAAACAATGAAGAGAATTGACAAAATATTATATTAACCTAGAGCACAATATAGAAGTGTGAAGATAAATTTAAAATATAATTATCGAGCTTGTGGACTCTTACATCATCAAAATCCATTGAAATATGTGAATGTTCTCCCATGAACCACACCTGTGCATTAAGATGAGCCAATAAGCATTGTTAACCATTACAGAAGTAAAATGTGCTGCATAGAACTTCAACATTAGACGTGACGTTGAATAATATTGTGTAAACCAAAGCATCAACTTTATCACACAAGTAAATAGAAGATCTCATAAGCCTGGTTCAATGTTTTCAAGCTCCAGTTAAAAAGATATTCAAAATTATGTCATGCTTTTGAAAGATCTAAGAATCAGATTATATTGGAACAACCAGAAGAAACAACAGAGAAACATTAATGCAATTCACTTTCTTCATGGTTACTTGTTCTTGGCTATGGTTGATCTCTCTTAAGTGCAAAATGCTACGAGTAAATCTCTTGTGATCTAAATTAAGTGCTATTATAAATCTTCCATGTTTACTTGATTGGATTTTGGTTTGTTGAAAGTGCTCACCGTAGATCTATTATCTTCTTATGAATATCAACAACTATGCTATGGCATGCAACACGTCCACTCAATTAGATTGTTTATGGTAGTTAATGATGATAGCTCAAAAGATAGTTAACCCTTGACTTTCAATTTTTATTTGTAGTTTTGCAAAATGAAAATCAAGATACATGTACACCAGGAATTAGTACACTTAGGAACCAAAAAGTGATCATACATAAGCTCCCTACCTACATAAGCAAGGTAGCATATACACTTTGGTCCCAAACTGAAGACTATCTACATCTTACTCTAAAATGGGAATCCTTACTAAAAAGTAAATAGCTAAATCTGCTCTAAAACAGCAAATTCTTCCAAATTGAATGCCATGGTGAATCCATGAAAAGTTGCTCAACATCACTTCTATAAGAAGGAAAACAAATTGCATCCCATGTGGCCCTACCAGCCTGTTGAATCATCTGCTTGTCCCCAAACAGAACACCTTTCCAGTGCAGAGGGTCTACAAAGAGAACATTATACACAACAACCATTCAAAATTCAAAATGAACAAAACAAATTACAAAATATGGATTGAAAGAATAGATGGGAAAAGTGACCAAGCTGATCAAGTTTGTAACGTTATTAAAGAGGATTCTATCATATATATTCCTTTCCAATGGATAAACTGCAAACCAACATTAACAGCCACCAGCCCCTGTTACTAACCAGAGGGCAATGAAGATCTTTTCGAATCCTCTTCAGAAAGAAGGCTTTCTTCATCTATCAGATCCTCCAAATCATCATTCATGTCTAGCTTTACGCCCAACGGGTCAGATTTAAGCAAACGCTCTTGTTTCTGCAGCTTTATTTTTTAGGGAAAACGACATGTGAGATATTTTCACTTAACATGCATTAACAAAAAGAAAAAACAATGAAGAGAATTGACAAAATATTATATTAACCTAGAGCACAATATAGAAGTGTGAAGAGCGAGCTTATCTGAAGTTGGAGTTGTCGAGCAGCAAGCGGCAAGTTGCACCTGAAATTGACATTTTATTATATCAAGTTCTCAAAAAAATCAAAAGGAACCCTGTATGAAACTGCGTGGGCCTGGTTACGTTACCTCTGGTTTGTAGAACGAGCCCTCGACGCATTTCTCCAGATTCAAGAACCCGGTATTAACACTTCCACCTGTGCAGGAGCCGAATAGAGGGTTTCAGAGAATAAACATAAGTGCGAAATGAAGGAAGAGATAACAGTTAGGCGAGATGGAGGTCGAAGGCATGTCTATACCTGTAGGCCTATTGAAGGCATTTTCGCCATTCCACCATCCGGTCACTTTATGTTGCAGAGCCATAGCTCACCCACCTCGGAACAACCAAATGAACCTTACTTCGCCGAGAATTGCATTAACTTACCCGTCTATATGTTTATCTAATTTCAAAATATTCTATTGATCAGATTCATTGACATTACAGATGTTTATCTAATTTCAAAATATTCTTGAAATAGGTTGATTAAAAAGGATTTTAGTCCGTCAAAGAGCTTACATGATAAATTGAAATTAAATTATGCACAATCAGGTCCCCTGTGGCTTCCATTTATTCAAGGACTCAGTTAAATATAAAGCCAGCTCCGGTGATGGCAGATTTTTCTTCTCTTGGGCCAAATCCTATTAGTCCTGACATACTCAAGGTTATAATCCAATTCCTGAAACATGTGTTTATATCATAATATATCAATTGTAAGGTACTGCAATTTCATGCAAAGAAAGTTTTTAATTTTTTCTCCAATGCAGCCTGATATCACAGCTCCAGGGGTGAACATTCTTGCAGCATATTCAGAAGCAGCACCAATAACTGATCTTACCTCTGATAATAGACATGTACCTTTCAATATAATTTCTGGCACATCTATGGCCACTCCACATGTTGCTGGTGTTGCAGCCTTATTAAAACGACTACAGCCTCATTGGAGCCCGGGGTCCATCAAGTCTGCCCTTATGACTACAGGTATACGTGTCTAACCATAAAAGGACTTAGTCATTTTAAGCAGGGGAGATTTAGGAAGGCAAACCCCATTTTGTTAAAACACAGATTGCCAAACAAACATATATATGCTCAGTTACTCTCCCTTTGACTGTGCACATTATTTTCTTTCAGCTAAAATAACAGACAACACCAAGGGCAGAATTAAGGATTCGTCCCTGCAAACAGCAGGTCCTTTCAACTATGGCGCGGGTCATGTTAATCCAAATGGGGCTGCAGATCCTGGCCTAGTCTATGATCTATCAACCAGAGACTACAATAGCTTCCTCTGCAGCTTGAACTACAATTCAACCCAGATTAAGGCCATAACAGGGAAGGTATTCTCTTGTCCAGCAGGTGAACCTAAGATATATGACCTCAACTATCCTTCTATCAGTGTCTCAGACCTGAAAGGGTCTGTGACTGTGAAAAGAACTGTGACAAATGTAGGAAATGGACCTGCAACTTACAGAGCAAAGGTGCAGTCCCCTGATTTCGAAATTCAGATTTTTCACGGGCAACCCTAGTTGTGGTAGCTTCTGAAGTTCATTAATTGCATTAGGGTTTTTCCATTTCAATTTTTGTAAATTTTGTTATATTTTGGAGTTTAAAATTGTTGATATCAACGTTTTCCTGTTTCCAATGTTTTCAATGTTTAGGTGGATATTGTGGTGTTCCCTGGTTCGCTTTATCGGGTTCTGGTACTTAATTTTTATTCAAACTAGGAGTGAGATAGAAATGTGTTCCCAGGGTGTAAAAATGTCAACTTTTTTTTTTGACATTCAATGCAAAATTATCAGGTCCTGTGTCTTTGTCGCGGTGGATTTCTGGAGAAGTTAAGGTAAAGGGTGTTTGTTTTTCGTAATTTTTGCTTTAATTACATTTGATGACACTACACTCTGTGTCTTTGTCGCGGTGGATTTCTGGAGAAGTTAAGGTAAAGGGTGTTTGTTTTTCGTAATTTTTTCTTTAATTACATTTGATGACACTACACTCTGCATCTGATTGAAAGATGTAGCAATTCGTCCTGTAGAGAGAGGTGTTGCTTTAGGGTTTACAGATGCCGCTCTGGATCTTGTTGTTCATGAACCACACCTGTGCATTAAGATGAGCCAATAAGCATTGTTAACCATTACAGAAGTAAAATGTGCTGCATAGAACTTCAACATTAGACGTGACGTTGAATAATATTGTGTAAACCAAAGCATCAACTTTATCACACAAGTAAATAGAAGATCTCATAAGCCTGGTTCAATGTTTTCAAGCTCCAGTTAAAAAGATATTCAAAATTATGTCATGCTTTTGAAAGATCTAAGAATCAGATTATATTGGAACAGCTAGAAGAAACAGCAGAGAAACATTAATGCAATTCACTTTCTTCATGGTTACTTGTTCTTGGCTATGGTTGATCTCTCTTAAGTGCAAAATGCTACGAGTAAATCTCTTGTGATCTAAATTAAGTGCTATTATAAATCTTCCATGTTTACTTGACTGGATTTTGGTTTGTTGAAAGTGCTCACCGTAGATCTATTATCTTCTTATGAATATCAACAACTATGCTATGGCATGCAACACGTCCACTCAATTAGATTGTTTATGGTAGTTAATGATGATAGCTCAAAAGATAGTTAACCCTTGACTTTCAATTTTTATTTGTAGTTTTGCAAAATGAAAATCAAGATACATGTACACCAGGAATTAGTACACTTAGGAACCAAAAAGTGATCATACATAAGCTCCCTACCTACATAAGCAAGGTAGCATATACACTTTGGTCCCAAACTGAAGACTATCTACATCTTACTCTAAAATGGGAATCCTTACTAAAAAGTAAATAGCTAAATCTGCTCTAAAACAGCAAATTCTTCCAAATTGAATGCCATGGTGAATCCATGAAAAGTTGCTCAACATCACTTCTATAAGAAGGAAAACAAATTGCATCCCATGTGGCCCTACTAGCCTGTTGAATCATCTGCTTGTCCCCAAACAGAACACCTTTCCAGTGCAGAGGGTCTACAAAGAGAACATTATACACAACAGCCATTCAAAATTCAAAATGAACAAAACAAATTACAAAATATGGATTGAAAGAATAGATGGGAAAAGTGACCAAGCTGATCAAGTTTGTAACGTTATTAAAGAGGATTCTATCATATATATTCCTTTCCAATGGATAAACTGCAAACCAACATTAACAGCCACCAGCCCCTGTTACTAACCAGAGGGCAATGAAGATCTTTTCGAATCCTCTTCAGAAAGAAGGCTTTCTTCATCTATCAGATCCTCCAAATCATCATTCATGTCTAGCTTTACACCCAACGGGTCAGATTTAAGCAAACGCTCTTGTTTCTGCACAGCTTTATTTTTTAGGGAAAACGGCATGTGAGATATTTTCACTTAACATGCATTAACAAAAAGAAAAAACAATGAAGAGAATTGACAAAATATTATATTAACGTAGAGCACAATATAGAAGTGTGAAGAGCGAGCTTATCTGAAGTTGGAGTTGTCGAGCAGCAAGCGGCAAGTTGCACCTGAAATTGACATTTTATTATATCAAGTTCTCAAAAAAATCAAAAGGAACCCTGTATGAAACTGCGTGGGCCTGCTTACGTTACCTCTGGTTTGTAGAACGAGCCCTCGACGCATTTCTCCAGATTCAAGAACCCGGTATTAACAGTTCCACCTGTGCAGGAGCCGAATAGAGGGTTTCAGAGAATAAACATAAGTGCGAAATGAAGGAAGAGATAACAGTTAGGCGAGATGGAGGTCGAAGGCATGTCTATACCTGTAGGCCTATTGAAGGCATTTCCGCCATTCCACCATCCGGTCACCTTATGTTGCAGAGCCATAGCTCACCCACCTCGGAACAACCAAATGAACCTTACTTCGCCGAGAATTGCATTAACTTACCCGTCTACAATCCAAATCGTTGAGACCGTGGATCTTCTCGGATCCAACGGTTGAATGGTTGCCAGATGCAAGGGTTCGATATCATCTCGAACAGCCGGTCATGAATACCTCCGCCCATTCTGCAACTTCTTTGCAGAGAGGCCGATATGCAGGCCGATATCCAGGTAATGAGGTAGTCGTTTCCTCGCCAGGTGTCACGAAGTTTGCCAGGTGTCAGCGTCAGAAGGAGTAGGACGACGAAAGGTCCCTTTCAAAGGAAAGCCTATCGGCTTAATTATAACTAACTATTTAATATTAACCTACCTTACCTGTTCACTCATACGTTAATGTACTTAACCATGAATTTAACTCAATTCAAAATAACCAACGTGAGAATGGCTTTAAATAAAAAGTCATGGTTTGACTTCTTCCCGCATCGCACAAATGATTTGACTCCATATCGCATCGCATAAATGGTTGAGTCGGGTTGTATCAATTGAGGACCCCGATGCAATGGAGCGATCGTATTGAGACTTAAACACATGGTATTTTATTAAACTTTGGTTAATGCTTGAAGAGACATCGCATATCGGGGAATGAAGGTCATCGGGTTTTTAAGATGTGCATGTTATTAGAATTGCGATGGTTGCGATATGCGATGTAATTTTTTGTTTTTTTTATTTGTATATATATAATTTATATATTAAATTTTATTTTAATTAAATTAATCATATTAATTTAATTAATTCAAAATTTAATATTAAATATCAATTTTTATTTTTGGTTTTATTTTAACGAAATTAGTTATGAAATTATCTAAAATACAGTTATTTCGAAAATAAATAAAAAGAATAAAAATAGCATTTTAAACCCAGACTAGATAAATGATGGGACTTCAAAGGAGTACCATTTTCAAACCAGTTGATCAAATGAGGCGAAACAAATGTCAATGGGAAGCTTATAAAAAATTAATTCTAACAAAGCAATCAAAACAAGAATCCAAAGAAAATGAAAAATTATCAAAAGCGTAGGATAATCAACTAAATAAAAATCCTAAAAGGTGTTTAGCCAATTTTTTTTTTTAGAAAGGGTCCCCATTATTTGAAGTGAACATATAAATAATGGGGGGGTTGTGTTTTTACCACAACACTCCCTTCTACTAGTTTCTTGCAGTCTGTCCACTGCCCCCTGTGGAGTCTGTCTACTGCGCTCTCTGTCCCCTCCACAGTCGCTGCCACTGTCTAAACGCTGCATTATCTGCGTGGCTTCTGCCATAATCATCGTCTGCCATCTTCTGCGCATAATCATCGTGGCTTCTAGAATTGAATGTGAGTTTTTCTTGCTGCCTAAATTCAGAGACCAGTCTGCCCTCCAACGGTTCTTCTCGGTGGTCTCGCTGGAATTGCTGGAAATTTAGTGGTATTTTTACTATCTTGATATCAGAGCGCCTCTTTGCTGCTCGGTCCACTCCGGCCTCCACTTCTTGAAACTGAGCTTTCGTACTAGTTATCACTGGCTTTTCAGACTCTGGTCTTCCAATATCTATACTCATATTTGTGTCTTCCATTCTTATAACTCAAATATTTCTGATTTAGTGAGCTCACTGCTAAAAGACCTAGAGAGTTTTTGTTTCGGCTGTTTTTGATATATTTCACATTTGGATCTCAATAAAGGAAAAAGGACGGCGCTGTATATATTTTCGCTGTGATACCTTGTTCGAATGATGCTCTCTGTTAGTTGACCTGTAATTTAACGCTGTCTCCATCTCATGGTATGAATTTTATTTGCTTAGTTACATACAATTTCCTTTTGTATCCGTGGGTAACTGCAATCCCATTACACCATAAGTACGATTTCCTCCATCAAATGAACCTCTGAACATGAAAAGTGGTTAATGGTGTGGCTGCTGGGATACGAGTCCTCCCACGGTGGTGTATTGGTAAAGCGCTGCGCTGATTCGAGCCCAGGTCTCCACGGCCACAACGTGGAAATCATCATATTGCAGAGGACTTTGCAGTTAGAGGCAAAGAGCCAAAAGATGAAGTGCAGATCTACACATGGAGGGATGCTACACTCCGAGAGCTGACAGATCTGGTAAAAGAGGTTGCACCGACAACAAGAAGAAGAGATGCAAAACTATCATTTGCATTTGTGGATCATGACAAAAAAAAAAAAAACATATATACCTCTGTTGAATGTGCTAAAAAGTTTTGTGTATTCACGCTATCCAATTCAGAGCGCTGTCCAGTTGAATGTGCTGTACAGTTTTGTGTATTTACAATCTTGCGTATTGACATTTGAATTTTTGTCCAGTCATATCAGAATTATATTTTTTCCCATTAGGAGTAAAATTTTGCAGCAGAAGTTTTTGTTACAGTATGCATTCAATCATATCCATTGTGGGAATAGTTCTCACTGGCAAGGAGAACTATCCTGAGTGGTCCCGGATGATAAAACACACCCTCATTTTCAATGAGTTGTGGAAAGGAGTGTGCATTGGAGACGGAGACAAACAACCAGAACAACCTACCTTAGACAAAGAGCTCGCCATTTGGGAAAACAAGAACAACAAAGCCTATGCATTAATTGCAGCATCTGTAAGTGAAGAGGTGAGTCGCCATATTATGCCATTTTCAACTGCTTTCGAAGCCTTACAAAAGCTAAAAGAACTCTATGATTCACATTCTGCACTTGAAGTTGTTCAACTCATGATTAAACTCTTTACTCTTGAATTGCAAAATAATGATCCTCTTGTTCTTGCATCTGAAGTAAAGTCTATAATGCATGATATCCAAGCCACTAAAATTGATTTGGATATTCCTCTTATTGCTTTTCTCAAGGCACTTTATCCTACTTACTCCAATTATCTTGAGTCATTGCAAGCAAATGGAAATCTTAAAGACATTATCTTTGACTCTCTTGTGAAAAAAATTGTTGAAAGAGAGAAAGCTTTGGAAAGAAGACAACCCCTGAATCTTCTGAAGACGCTGTGTGCCTTGCTCATAAAGAAAAACATCCTGCTCAAGATTCTTCCAGAGGAAGAGGTGGTCGAAGAGGAAGAGGAAGATATTTCAGAGGCGGGGGGGGGACACTCTCAAGGAGAAAAGACAGATTTTGCACTGCATACGCTGCAAAAGAAATGGATCACATGATGCCTCTACATGCAAGTTACCATGGGACAAAATTGAGCAGCAAAGAAACCAACAGAAAGGTAAAACTGATGATACAGACAAAGGTAAAGCACCTGAATTTCACTATGTTGTGGCACAATGTAATATTGGAGTAAATAAAGATTTATTTAATGCTTCACTTGCTTCTTAAAAAAATGATTGGTTGCTTGATTCAGGAACAACCTGCCACATGAATCATAGAAAATATTTTTTTTGAAGAATTTACTGACAATGTTGATGGAGCAGTATACTTTGTAGACCAATCAAAAATCAAGCCATCAGGGCTTGGCACAATAAGGCTTAAACTGCCTGATCTTCCAGACTTTCTTTTGCATCATGTTCTATATCTCCCACAGCTCAAGAGAAACTTGTTGTCCTTGGTCCACATCCGCCAGCAAGGTCACTCCATTTTATGTTTGATGGCAAGCTTGAGGTGAGAAAAGCATCTGACCACTCACTTGTCATGAGGGGAATAGAAGAAGAAAGGCTTCTCAAGCTGCAAGGTACCTCTGCTCGTGCACAACATTTCTCATACAATTCTCATTATGAAGAAGGTACACTTCCATCAAGTTTATTATGGCGTGCTAGATTTGAACACTTGAACTATGACAGCCTCCGCTTGTTGAAGAAAAATGGTGTTGCTGGTTTGCCTACAATTCCTAGGAAACTTAAGAAATGTGATGCTTGCATTCTAGGAAAGCTTAGCAAACAGTATTTCCATGATTCACATTCAAGAGCACATAGAAAACTTGAACTCATTCATTCAGATTTATGTGGTCCAATGCCTATTCCTTCTGCAAATGGAAATAAATATATGATGAAATTTATTGATGACTACACTAGAATGTGTTGGGTTTATTTATTGAAGAACAAATCTGATGCTTTTCAAACATTCAAGAAATTTCATAAATGGATTGAAAATGATGCACAATCTCATATTGGGTCTATTCGCACTGATAATGGAAAAGAATACACATCAAATGAATTTGAAAACTATCTTCGCTAACATGGGATCAAACATCAAACAACTGTACCTTATAATCCCCAACAGAATGGTGTAGCTGAAAGAATGAATAGGACAATCTTAAATATGGTACGATCCATGCTCTTCTTCAAAAATGTCAATATAATGTTTTGGGCTGATGTTGTTCTATGTGCTGCATATATAAAGAATAGATGTCCATCTAATGCTATTAGAAACAAGACTCCATATGAAATGTGGTATGGGCATGTTCCTTTGGTAAAGCATCTCAGGGTCTTTGGTTCCACCTGTTATGCCTTGATACCAAAGGTATATAGAAACAAACTTGGTGCAAGAAGTCGTAAGTGTATCTTCCTGGGGTATTCAAACACCTCCAAAGCATACTGTCTCTATGATGAAGTCAACAAAAAGTTTGTTGTATCTAGAGATGTAATTTTTCTTGAATCATCCAAAACTGACAATGTTGTTGAGCGGCAACTTGATCGCTTGGATAGATTTGCAAATGCAAAATCATTTCAAGAATTTGATAATCAGATTCCACATCTTGAAGGGGGATTCTTATACTAGATCAACATGTGGAATCTTCTTCTAAAGAACACTCTCCCCCGCATGAAACTCCAACAATGGATGATGCTTTAAGTGATGTGATTGATAGAATTGGGAGACTCAATCTTGATTCAGTCCCAACTCAATCAACGGAGCAGCCTGGACCATCTAAGAAAGGTCCCCCAAAGTGGCTGACAAAGACATTTGAAAGTGTTCATCCTGATGAGGTTGGAAAGACAGGAACTAGAAATTCAAACCGGCAAAATGGAGGTGATGTAGATGACTCTAATTCACCTGTTGATATGGATGTTTCTTATGATTGTGAATTGAATTTGTCTACAGATTTTGAACCAACTTCCTTCAAAGAAGCTGCTTCTCATGATAAATGGAAAGAAATAATGCAAAAGGAGTATGATGCCCTCATAAAGAACGACACTTGGAAGCTGGTTGATCCCCCATTAGGAACCAAACCAATTGGCTGTAAGTGGGTCTACAAGAACAAGTATAAAGTTGATGGCTCACTTGACAAGCATAAAGCTAGGCTTGTGGCAAAAGGTTTTGCACAGAAATAAGGGGTCGATTATGAGGAGACTTTTGCCCCCACAACAAAATGGGCTACCATTCGGACACTCTTTGCCGTAGCAGCTCAGAACGGTTGGAAAGTCCATCAAATGGATGTAAAAACTGTTTTTTTGAATGGAGATCTAAAAGAGAATGTTTTTATGTCCCAGCCTGAAGGATTTGCTGTGAAAGGACATGAACATAAAGTATGCAAACTTGTGAAGTCCTTGTAAGGCCTCAAACAAGCACCGCAAGCCTGGTATGAAAAAATAACTTAGCATCTTCTGAAACTCAATTTCAAACATTATGATCTTGATGATGCAACTTTATTTGTCAAGAAAGTTGGCAAAACAATTGTATATCTTGTGGTATATGTAGATGATCTTTTGATGATAGGGAATAATGAAAGCTACATTGCATCCATAAAGAAGGAATTGGGGAAAAGTTTTGAAATGATTGATTTGGGCTATGTTCATTACTATCTTGGTATTGAAGTAACCCAACATTCGAAGTCCATATTTCTTTTTCAAAAGAAGTACATTGGAGATCTGTGGAACAGGTTTGGCATGACAGAATGCAATCCTCTTACTACTCCAATGGAACAAAACTTAAAGCTCACATCTATTGAAGGAAAAGAATTTGAGGATGCAACAAAGCATAGACAGCTTGTAGGAAGTCTCAACTACCTAACTACTACCAGACCAGACATTTCGTTTGCTATTGGAATCCTCTCCTGGTTTATGCAAAAGCCTTGTGAGGGACATTGGTCTACTACAAAAAGAGTTCTAAGGTACATGAAGGGAACTCAAGATTTTTGAATCAAGTATACACAGGTGGACGACTTCAGCTTGATTGGATACTCTGATTCAGACTTCGATGGAGACAAAGAAACTGGGGTATCTACTTCAGGATATGCTACGAGTCTTGGATCAGGAGTTGTTTGCTAGAGATCACACAAACAATCAGTTCCAGCAGATTCTACAACAGAAGCAGAATACGTGGCAGCAGCTGAAGCAACAAAAGAAATTGTGTAGCTCAGGAAAATTCTTGAAGATTTGCAGGTAAAACAAGTACAATCAACTCCACTCATGATTGACAATACCTTTGCAATAAAGTTGGCCAAGAACCCAAAGTTCCATGATCGAACGAAGCACATCAATACTAAATATCATATGATTCGACGTCATGTTGAGGCCAAAAAAATCCATCTCTGTCATTGTTCCACTAATGAGCAAATTGCAGACATCTTCACCAAAGCGCTTGGAAGAGAAAAGCTTGAACGATTCAGAATGATGCTTGGACTCACCAACATCTCTTCAGATTAAGAGGGGGAATGTTGACACCTAATCATTAGGATTGGGTGAATGTAATTAATGTAAATAAATAATAAGAAATATGAACAGTCATCAGGAGATGAAGTGAACAATCTCCCCCTCATGTATATAATAAAGACCAACCTGAATGAATAATATACGAATTAATTTGTTTTGAGAAGTTACTGCCTGGCCTGACAATACAAGTTGTTGTGATTATCAAATATTATAAACATATCAAAGTTATATTTATAATCAAATAAAACTCACAGTCATGAAAGTTTAATTGGATCAACGTCTTGTGGAAGTTCTATTGACCATGTTGAATGCCATTCGAATTGGTTCGACATCTCTACATGTAAGATAATAAGTGATCTCATAAGAGGGGTCAAGGGTTTGCAGTATTGACATGTTATCTAATGAAAAGCAAATCTCAAACACTGATACACGACGTAATGGGAACAAGATAAGATAATGCAAGGGACCGTCCATGTCATTTATGCATTTAGATTCTCTTGCCACAACACCCACCGGTGAGCATAAATCGATTGCAAATTCTCCAAATATTCGGGAATTCGATGAACATTGGCGCAGTCAAAAGATTGACGACGCCCTTGTCCATCGGATTCCCAAATATTCGGGGAATCTGCAATCGACTTAAGGATGGCCCCCACCCACAATCACCTAAAACAAAGTAATTGCTAAAATATAGTCACAAATGGAGGAGAACGATATAGAAATGTTGCATGCAATCTTACAATATTAGATAGTGACGTTACAAGTGTAGGTGCTCTTGCACTCGATATTATTAAGCAAGTGAAGGTAGTTTGAAGGAATTAATGGAGAAGATAAGTGAGTGTAAGAGAAATTTTTTCGAATACTATAAGAATTAATCAAAGCTTATTACCTGGTTGATCATAATGTCTTGGAAAATTAGCAAGTTAGAGCGGATTTTGATCATCATGGCATTTCCTACAAGAGTAGTACTAGTTGCAGCCTCTCCGCATTCGAAGAAAGAATGGAGAGGTCTTTATCCGATTACAATAATCGACCTCGTGACTATGTTTATGGGTTTGCAATACGGTTGTTTTATGAGCTTCTTGAGAATAATGTTACCCACAACTACAACATTGAATCATGACTGGATGAGATCGATGCTCGAGGAGGAAGAAGAAAATCTCGTTGCCTTTCCCATAAAAAGGAAGAGCAAAATTACTCGATAACAACAATAGATTTAAGGAAAAATGAAATTCAACAAAGGGAAAGGGACATTCTCTATATTTAGAGCATTTTATTGTTCTGCTAAGAAGATAATTGCTTCAAAGAGCAAGCCTATCTGAACATCCCCCTACGTTAAATATGAGTCTAGCAATGGAAAACATAACACCCACAAGAAACATTCTTGTGCTTCCATTGTAGTCATTTATTACAAAGGATATTATGCGAGATTCAATCCAGATCACCTCGAAAGATAGTTTGAGGAAGTCCATATTAGAATCAAAGTGAATACCAGCTAATGTTCAGATGTCTAGGCGAGAGGATGTCGACCAAGCCCAATCTATAACTTATCATGGTTGATTTGGATCCATGGATCAACTGGATTATTGGTTATTGTGCATTCTCATGTTCACAAAAGCAACTAAAATTTAAATTTTGAAATGGCCCTTTGGGATTGTTCTACTAAAAATTCGCTTGGAAATTCAAGAGCGCACAAATACAAATGGATTTTTCATATCCAAAAAAACATCGTCAATGTGAGAAACTATTATATCATGCATTTTATTGGACCAACACGTACGTACAATTATGAAGGCAAATATTTAAGGCAACGAATCTCCGTGTAAAAGAAAATTTAAAAGAATATATAAAGCAATTGTCAAACGGTTTTGTGGTGTAACTGCCTTTTCCATCTCATCGTCTATTTAGGCCTTCCCAAGAACGATCAAAGTCGTTCATGTTTCCTCACAAGATCTATTAAAGAGAAGCGACTGCTTAGTAAACATATTCCCACTTCCAGCACCGAAATGTTGCCCGACCATTAAGTGAGGTTATTTCTAGCAGAGAGGCTCCCTTTTTTATTGCTTTCTTTACTTATCTTGTGCATTGACGTTTGCAGGCAGCTGATGATAATCGTTGATCGCATGTATCTTCTTCAATGTTGCCTTGAAGACATGAGACAAAGCTCCATGAACCAACAATGGTGAAGGTATAATCTCTTCTTTTCTGTAATATTTTCATGATTCATATCACTTACCGATATTGATGAGTGATGGTCTTGCACGATACAATATTTATTCTTCGAGTCGCTGGTCCATTTAAACTAACTCGACTTCTTCTCTTTCATTCTTTCTTATGCCATATTCGTATAGAACTTTGTAATGGGAAATTACTAAGCAATAAAAACAACTTCTCTATTGCAAGTCTGGTTATGATCTCAATTTATTTTTCTTTGTTAACTTTTCATAATTGTCACACTCCTTCTGTCATTTCTTCTGCAGGTATGAAGTTGGTTTCTTCTTATATCTTTTATTGTATATATCAAGATTCAACATGCACTGTGCATGCATGAAAGTACAACCCATCGTTTTCAAATGAAAATGTAATAATAGAAAGAGGTCAAATGTATATTATGTGCACATCGAATACGTTGTCATGTTTACTTCTTTATAACCGTTTGTACGTGATTCATTACTAAAACTAAACCTTATATCTAGTTATGATCTTTATGTTAGGTTTTAGTTCCTTATCATTCATTTGTTTTGGCTTATAATTTAAACTCAAATTTGGTGTATTGTTGGTTAATTTTTTAATTTTAATTTCATTTGGAAAAAAATACTTAATTTTTTTTTTATTATGTATTAATGTGATTGCTTTTTCTTCTTTAATTAATTTCGTTATAGAGTCACTTATATGCATTAAGGTGGTTATGTAAATACAAATTTTGTTTTATTTTATTTTTTCATATAAACCCTTTGTATATAGTTATATTTTATTTCTTCATATAAACTCTTTGTATATGGTTAGTTATATTTTATTGAATTGTCGTTGATTATTACATATAAGCTTATTTTGTATTCTTATGTGATTAATATTCAATTTGACATTAACAAAAAAATAGAAAGTAATAATTTAAATTTAACAACAATTAAAATCATACAAGAATTATGTGATTAATATTCAATTTGAAATTAACAAAAAAATAGAAAGTAACAACTTAAATTTAACAACAATTAAAATCATACAAGAATTAATAAATAAACAGATGCCTTCTCATTCTAATTTTATAAACTTAATCATTAAAATATCTCTTATGAATTTTATAGATTTAATTATTAAAATATCTTTTATTCAAAAGGAGGGTGTTTATTTTAATATATTCTCTTACATCCAAGGAATATTGTAGTCCATCTTGTACATTGTTAATGTAGAAATTCCTTGTAAATTCAAAATGTAGATTGTAATATGCTAAAACAAGTGACTTGAATCTACTCTACTCATCCTCAAAAACAATAAAAGATCAATGAAATCACGAAGCATAAAAGAGAAAGTATTAAATCAAACATAACATAATGATTTTTTGGGGAAAGCCACAACTAAAAACCCTTGCTATTTGTATATTGCCTTAATCGGAAAATATGAGAAGATTACAATGCTTTTCTCAAGCAACCTCTGCACTATCTCTATCTATCTCATTGCTTCATAGACAAGCTCAAGCCAATACTTAGCCAATTCTGCTACCTACCAAACTCTTATTTCCTCGTGCAATTTCCTTGGGAATTAACCCATATTTAATTGGGAAATTCCACAATTATGAATTACGCAATCCTCATAGGCCTTCCTCTGATTACATGCACCACCTATACAATTTAGATGATTATACAATCGATAGTACACTGTCCCTGAACTCCTATCTCAACTGGGTCTTTCTCTGATCTGACATGCATGAGTTAATTATGAGTGAATATTCAGTTTATTGGTTGATCATTGCATGTTGCACCCCACTGCTGGATCTCCTACTAATTCCTCCATAAGTTGGAACTAGTTTAACTGACTTTAACTTAATTAAATTTAATTAAATAATCACCACTCAAAATAAACTCAACCAGGGCTCCTAAAACATAGGAGACACTCTACATGACTCAAGTTAGACCCTTAACTCGAATTAACTTGGTTAACAATTACAAGCTGTCATGAGATGTGGAATTACAATTTAATTCCAAATTTAATTCAAGGACAAAATTAAATTAGGATTTTCTTGTTGCATTTTCTAGACTCCCTCTCAATAAGAAAGGAATTATCTGCTACCTCGATCCTACCTTTGTGAAACTCGAATTTTCATATTGACAATGCCTTTGTCAAAATATCTGCATCCTACTCCTTTGTAGGAATGTACTCCAACAACATGATTCTCCTCTGCACAAAATCTTGTAGATGATGATACCAGATGTCAATATGCTTGGACCGATCATTAAAAACTGGATTCTGAGAGAGTTTGATACAACTTTGGTTGTCACAGTAAATAATTGTAGGATCTATCTTCTAATCAAATAACCCAACAAGGATCTTCCTCATCCATATAGCCTCACAAGATGCTTGACTAGCAACCATGTATTTAACATTTTTGTACCAACGTTTCAAATCCCAAATGGGATCCATCATCAGGATATGAGAATGATGATGACAGAAGAGCAACAAAGAAATAATAAATAGTGATGAGGATAAAACTTTTAGAATAACAAACTGTCGGCTGAAATAATTTTAATTAATTTTAAAAATTTAATATTAATTTGTTTTAAAAAATTTCATCAAGGACTCCCAGGACTTTGTGAATCTTATTAAGAATGAGAAATTGGAACATGATGATATCCTTGTAAGCTTCGACGTGGTATCCTTATTCACTAAGATCCCTCTTGATGAAGCCATTCAGGTTATAAAAGAAGCTGCTGATCCAGGGACTGCAAAGCTGGCTGAGATCTGCCTAAGGTCGACTATGTTCACCTTCCAAGGAGTATTTTATGAACAGACATCCGGTGTGGCAATGGGGTCCCCCCTTTCGCCAATAGTGGCCAACCTATACATGGAATACTTTGAAAAGAAGGCCCTGAATTCATATCCTTTGAAACCAGCCTGGTGGAAGCGATTTGTCGATGACACCAATATAAAATGGACTCATGGTAAGGCAGAACTCGAAAAGTTTTTCACTCACTTAAATTCGATCTCTCCAGATATAAAGTTTACAATGGAACTTGAAGAAAACAAGAGCATTCCGTTTTTAGACGTCCTAATCATCAGAAAAGAGGATGGCTCTTTGGGCCATAAGGTTTTCAGGAAATCAACCCACACAGAGAGTTACCTCCATGCTGATTCCCACCATCACCCTGCACAGAAGGTTGGTGTTCTAAACACGCTAGCCATCAGAGAGATGACATTGACAATCATCAGCTTAAAGGAGTTTATAAAATAGAGTGTTCCTGTGGAAAAAGCTACATTGGTGAAACAGGTCGCTCCCTCCAGACAAGACTCAAGTAACATGGCGCGGATATTAAGAACGGAAGATCTCGTACTTCAGCCCTGGCAGAGCACTCCTTAAAAACTAAACATCATATCTGTCTGGAAAGCGCATCAATTATCGCTAGGGAAGAGCAACATCAGAGACGAAAGATCAGAGAAGCGCTTGAAATTATCAAACATCCTCATAATTTGAACAGAGATAATGGCGTGGAGATTAGAGGTAGCTGGCTTCCCTTGATCAAAGAAATAAAAATCGCAAGCGCATCCCCTGGTAAAGGCCTCAACAGGTAAGTTATCCCTCTCCTTTCTTGTGTCTTCAATCTTTGTTTTCATTTAGATCTAAGTATAGAATTTCCATTAAATTCTAGGATTTATTAATTTCTTTATTGCTATTGAGTAATATATTAATCATTACATCAATTTATTATAAATATTAATTATTTATAATAGTTAATATTATATAATTAATATTAATAATTAAATTAAATTAAATTAATTAAGTTATTTAGGAATTAATATTATATAATATTAATTTCACTTTAGTATTAATATTCGCTAGGTATAAAATCAATTTCATATTAGAATTAATATTTCCCTAGGTATAATATTAATTTCATATTAGAATTAATATTATTTCATTTAGATCTAGGTATAAAATTAATAATTAATATTATAACAAACTAATAAAACAAATTAATATTAAATCAAATTAATTCTATATATTAAAATTAATATTATATATAGAATATTAATAAAACATATTAATATATTAGAATTAATATTTCCCTGGGTACAAAATTAATTTCATTTTAGAATTAATATTAATTTCATTTTAGAATTAATATTAATTTCATTTAGATCTAGGTATAAAATTAATAAAACATATTAATATCATAACAAATTAGTAAAACAAATTAATATTAAAACAAATCAATACTTTATATTATAACAAATTAATATTAAAACAAATTAATATTATATATAGAATATTAATAAAACAAATTAATATATTAAAATTTTTTAAAACAAATTAATATTAAATTATTAAAATTAATTAAAAATTATTTCAGCCGACAGTTTGTTATTCTAAAAGTTTTATCCTCATCACTATCTATTATTTCTTTGTTGCTCTTCTGTCATCATCATTCTCATATCGATGGATCCCATTTGGGATTTGAAACGTTGGTACAAAAATGTTAAAACTATGGATTCTCCGATCAATGATTCAAAAGATTCAAGCCACAAATGTCTGAAATCCATAACCATGTATTTGTTGGGTAGCGAAAGCCTCGCGCAACGGTTAGAGGGCGCGAAGCCGAATATTTTGGGTAAAGTTAGGATAAAGAATCTGTTGAAAGGCAGAGCACAAATCATAATAGTTTGAGTCAAAGGGTAGTCCGCCCAAAAAGAATGTAAAGAAATGTAAATAGAGTTGGCCCGCGCAGGGATCGCGGGCCAAGGAAGGGTATAAATAGAGTGAGGCTCTATGGGTAGAGGCAATAGAGTTTTGATAGAAAATCTGGAATATGAAATGTAATGGGTTTTTGAAGAAGATAGTCTGAAAGTGTCTATAAGTCCGAGTCAAGGGTTGGGGTAGTAGGTAGAGGCTCTGCAGCTATGTGCGCAGAGGCCTGGAAAGTCCATAGCTGTGTGCACGGACCCCTGCAGCTGAGTGCACAGGGCAGATCTGGATGTATTAAGGATAAAGTGGAAATAAAGATAAGTTTCTTTTGAAATTCTGTGTTTCTTCTGAGCTGTCATAATATCTGTTTAATTTAATCTGTTTATGGTTTGAATGAATGTAAATCTGGGTTCAGTTTAATGTGCAAAGCAGTTGTGTTGGTTAAATGTTTGCTTAAAGACCTTGGTAATTGGTAACCACATCATCTAATAGAATAGTGCACTAAAAAGAAAGACAAAATCAAGCCGGATCGATGTGGATACTGAGCAGCGCAGAGCTATAAACCAGTATGTGAAACCTCAAGACCACACCAAGACATCCTTAGGGTGCGGAAACCTAGTTCCAACACCCTCCCCTGCTACCTCAGGTGAGACCTCAGTACTTGCTCCGCGGGCTGTTGCCGAAAGGGCTGGTAGCCGCGGGATTTGTTTAGTTAAATAACTCTTCCGAACTTGGGTAAGGCCCAAATAAGCCAACAGTATTATGCTTCCGCTGAACTGAGTGCAACTAATATTTGCTTCCTATGGTATCAAGAAATTGTTGCTGACCCAATACTGAAGATTCCCCCTGATGTGCTCTTTCTGTTGGATGGACTCCCTGCCCAATCTACATTTGTGAATCCTTGAAGTGTCACTCCCTTTGTCCATCTGTACCAAAGACCAAACTGAGTGGTTCCTCTGAGGTATCTCAACACATGTTTAGCTATCTTCCAATTAAGTTTGGTTGGCTTAACCATGGCTTGACTAAGTTGGTTAACTGCAAAGCACATTCCTGGTCGTGTGTTCACCAAATACATAAGTGAACCCACAAGTTTTCTACAAACAATAGCCTCCACTAATTCACCTGAAGTAACATCTTCCTTCCTCCAATTACCTGCTAGAAGAGTCTCCATGGGTTTGTTGGTCTCCATGTGGAACTTATTTAGTATTTTGTTGGCAAATTTTCCCTAAGAGACAAACAATTCCCCATCTCCTTGCCATACTTCCATACCAAGAAAATATTGTTGGTCTCCATGTGGAACTTATTTAGTATTTTGTTGGCATATTTGCCCTAAGAGACAAACAATTCCCCATCTCCTTGCCATACTTCCATACCAAGAAAATAATGCATGAGCCCCAGGTTCGTCATCTCGAATTCTCTTGCAAGATCCTCTTTGCAAGATTTTATCAGCTTATCATCACCCGTTAGAATCAAATCATTGACATATAATACTATATAACAACAATTTACCTTCAACCATAATATGGTAAAGGTTCACATTTGATTCACTTTTGATGAAGCCTAACACGGTGAAATAGCTGTCAATTCTGGTGTACCAAACACAAGGTGCTTGTTTTAGTCCATAAAATGCTCGCTTGAGTTTGCACACATGCAACTCTATGTTAAAGGCCTAAAATCCTCCCGGTTGCTCAATATACACCTCTTCCTCAATCATACCGTTGAGGAATGTTGTATTCACATCTATCTGACGTATCTTCCATCCCATCTGCGCTGACATTGCTAGAATATATTTGATTGAGGAGTACCTTGCTACTGGAGGAAAGCTCTCATCGTAATAAATTCCCTCCACTTGAGAGAATCCTTTGGCCACAAATATGGAATTATGTTTCTCCACTCTCCCATCTGCTGCTTGATTTACCTTATAAAACCATCTGAAACTCACCACTGACTCATCTGTTGGTCTTGGAACCACTTCCCAAACATTATTTCTGATAATGGAGTCACACTCCTCAACCATGGCATCAATGCATATTGATAGTTTCACTGCTTCCTCGAATGAGGATGGCTCAACCTCTACACTCTCACTCATCATAGCCATGTAGCCAGTGTACTGATTTGGTGATCTCCTCTAACTGTGTTGTGATGTGGGTTCTCCCACATTCTCTCTAGCATCATGCATCAATTTGTCAGCCTCTCTGGTGCACTTCCTTCGATCTTTAGAAGTCTCTACATGAGTGGGTGCTTCCGCTTTCTTCTCCTTTGCATGTGGTTGCTCCACATCATCCTGAGGTTCCTCCTTTGGAGCTAAGAGCTCCTCATATGCATGTAACTGAAGCTCCCTCTCAAGGGAACATCTCATGGTCTTCTCTTCATCGAACTTCACATCTATACAAACCATTATCATCATGTTGGATGGCAAGTACCCCCGATAGTTTTGAGGTGTATCAGTGCACCCCACAAATATGTCCAACTCAGTTGTTGGCTCTAACTTTTTCCGTGCATCGTTGGTAACATGACAATAGATTGATGAACCAAAGATCCTAAAGTGTGCCAAATTTGGTTTCTTACCTGAAAAAGCTTCTTCTGGTGTACTCATCCCGGGAATTCAATGAGGGCTTATGTTTTGTAAATACACAATTATGTTGCATGCTTCAACCCATAAGTGCAACGATAAGCCCTGATCATGTAACATCATGTGTGAAACTCCCACAATACTTATGTTCTTCCTTTCATCCACCCCATTCTGTTGTGGGTTATGAGGTGTTATCAACTCTTGTTGAATGCATTCTGATGTACATAAGTTCTTGAATTCATTCGACACATATTATCCACTGTTATCTCTTTTGAGAGCTTTAACTTTCGTACCAGTGTCTTTCTCGACAAGTGCTTTAAATTCACAAAATTTAGCGAATGCCTGATCTTTCTTCTACATGAATAAAATCCAGCACTTACGAGAAAAATCATCAACAAATATTACATAATAACTGTGCATGGGCATGGATGTTGTACATAATGGTCCACACACATCTAAGTAAACTCTATTAAGGATCGCTTGTGCTCAATTGTATTTATCATGAAAGGAATCTTTGGTGTACTTTCCCAATGTACACCCTTTTCATGTGTCTCTCTTCTCTAGTGTACCCTTGGGAAGTCCTGTAGAAATTTGTTGCATGATCTTCAAAGATCCATGGTGCAAGTGACCTAATTGTTTATGCCACAACTCAACGATGTCTCAGCTCTACACCTTCTCTACTTTCATGCTCAAAGCAACACAATATGCTACATCCAATTTGTAGAGGTTCTTCACTCAAACCTTGATCCACTTCACCTGTCTTGAGGATATGTGGCGAAGGAAAGCGTTTCCCTTGCTAAATATCACATCGTAGCCATGGTCCTCTAACATGGCAACTGAAACCAAATTCTTCTTCAAACCTAGAACATATATGACATATTTTAATGTGAGAGGAGAACCAGATTCCCTCTAAAAGGTAATAGTACCGATTTCGGTCGTGTTATACCTCCCATCATCTCCCATCTCGATGTGCATCTAGAGGTCCTCCTCCTCCAAGTCACTAAAAAAATCTTTGTTGTCGGTCATATGGAATGAGGCCCCACTATCCAAGTACCACACATTACCCATCATCGATGTCACCATGCAAGTGATGAGGGTGAAATCCAACTTGAATTGTGAAGCAAGAGATTCTCCAGGCTCTCCTCCTAAGGGATTCTTGCTGACCTTCTTGTGCAGACACTTTGTGGCACAGTGTCCCAACTTGTGATAGTGAAAACATTTAATCTTTGACATGTCCTTATTCTTATCGCCCTTACTAGAATCTTATTTGAAATGGGATGACTTCCCCTTCCATTTTTTCTCCTTTCCAGCTAAGGCACAATTCTCCTCATCATCATGCTTGGATGAGGATCCATCTTTGGTGTTCCATCGAATCTCTTCTTACACCAAGTTGAACCATAATCGCCCCCACTTTGGTAGCTTCTCCCTCTCATTATCTGAGTCTGGGTAGTTGTGTCAACTCTTCGGAAGTCCTACAAGTGATAGGATCACCATGTCATCTTCAACAACCGTAACACTAACACTTCCAATCTCATCCCGACATTGGGTGAACTTGGTCAAGTACTTCGGTATTGAGTCGCCCTTCTCCATCTTGATCTTTCTGAGCTTGTCCTTTAGTGCAAACTTCTTGTGGTCTCTGTTGTTTTGTAATAGGTTTGTCAAGGCCTTCCACAATTGCAAATGGAGTTTCCTTACTGTGGAGGTTCGAGACAATATGATATCGAACTTCTTCTAGGATAATCCTTCTCGCCTTTGCCACACATTTTCCCCACTCTACCATATCTTAAGCATCAGTTGGCTTAGGAATATCTTTGTCTATGAATTCCTTAAGCCCGTTTTCTTCCATCAATGCCTCCATCCTGTCCTTCCAAGAAATATAGTTCAAATTACCCTTAAGGGCATATTCGAATCTCAATCTGTAGAATGACATCATGCAGGTTCTAAAGTATGATACTATAAATTCGATTTCTCCTCCAGAAGACAAACTTGTATTCTCATCTTCTATAGTGATTTAAGCTCTGATACCATGTTGAAATTCCTTGTAGATTCAAACTGCAAATTGTAATATTCTAAAACAATTGACTTGAATCTACTATACTCACCATCAGAAACAATAAATGATCAATGAAATCATGAAGCATAAAAGAGAAAGAATTCAATCACACATAACACAATGATTTTCTGGGGAAAGCCACAACTAAAAACCCCTACTATCTGTATATTGCATTAATATAAAATATAAGAAGATTACAATGATTTGCTCAAGCTCGAACAACCTCTGCATTATCTCTATCTATCTCACTGCTTCTTAAACAATCTCAAGCCAATACTTAGCCAATTCTGCTACCTACCAAGCTCCTATTTCCTTGCATAGTTTCCTTAGGAATTAGCCCATATTTAATTGGGAAATTCCACAATTATGAATTGCGCAATCCTCATAGGCCTTCCAATGATTGCATGCACCACCTGTACAATTTAGATGATTATACAACTGATAGTACACTATCCGTGAACTCTAATCTCAAATGGGTATTTCTCTGATCTGACATGCATGAGTTAATTATGAGTGAATCTTCAGTTTACTGATTGATCACTTTAGGTTACACCCCACTACTGCAGGTTACACCCGACTACTGGATCTCTCACCAATTCCTCCATAAGTTGGAACTAGTTTAATTAAATTTAACTTAACTAAACTAGATTAAATAATTACAAGTCAAAATAAACTCAACCAGGGCTCCTAAAACATATGAGACACTCTACAGGACTCATGTTATACCCTCAACTCGAATTAACTAAGCCGACTAAGTAAAATTAACTTAGCTAACTATTCTAAGTTGTCATGAGATGTGGAATTACACTTTAATTCAAGGAAAAAATTAAAGTTGCATTTTCAACAGTTAGGGTGAGGGTAGGTAGTTGTGTTTTGTTTTTTCTTTCCATTTCTTTATCAAGTTGTAAGCCCTAGGACTCTTCCTTGAGGGTTACATGTTTTTTACATAGACGAACTTGTAAGCTCTAGGACTCATCCTTTTGGGATATGATTCTTGCATGTAGGTAGCGGGTTTGAGCTGTGTCAGTCTTCGCATGGACTCGTACCTAGTCACGTGGCTATAAGA
Source organism: Pinus tabuliformis (assembly GCA_031772625.1). NCBI lineage: Eukaryota > Viridiplantae > Streptophyta > Pinopsida > Pinales > Pinaceae > Pinus > Pinus tabuliformis. The sequence continues at coordinate 783,805,367 of CM062812.1, read as the reverse complement.
AACAGGGCAAGTGCACCAACGCTTCTTGTTAGCCATCGAGAAATTCAAAGGTGTTGGTGTTTGGAGCAAAACATCAACATCTTTATGGCGACCATACTCGGGAGTAAGATTAGTATTGCTCCTTAGTTTGTCATTTCATATAGCATGAGTAGTTCCTTTCAAATTTTGATCGACAATCTTCCTTGGTATCTTTGTCCCGCCTTTGCTAGTCATCCTACAAAGTCTTCCAAAGATCATGTCGATAAGTTCATAAACATTTTCCATTCTGCAGGGTTCATGAAACTATCACTGCCTCCCGCTTATTTCCTCTCACCCTTTTTGGAGAGACAAAAGATTAGTACCCTAACATTGTGGGGTCAATCCTCTTTGATAAATTTATTTTTGATTCCCCCCTTTACCCTTGCCTTTGCAACCCCAGTTTTAGTGTAACTTATGTGAGAGCCCCCATGGCCATCTTAGTTATCCAATACTCTCTGAAGCTAAGAGGAAATATAGGCTTGAAATGGAGAATCCTATTGTTTCTTATGGGTGGGAGATTATAGGCCTTGAACCTGCATCTCCTACTCCATGGGAATAGGCCATTCTTTATCCCTACCCGACTGAATCACCAACCCCATGTCATGTCTTCCCATTCGATGACTCTCTCTTCCAAGAAGATCCCAAATTTCATGCATACCATGATAACCATGAACCTCAAGCCAACCTAGGCCCTATTTGTCCCTCAAATAATGTTATTCATGAGGATTGCGATAAAGAAGAGTTGAATTTTGGTAATGAGGATACCCTTCTTAATTTGCATGATCAATCTTTCATTTCAGATACTGATGAAGAGGTTTCCACTTCTGATCATGAAAATCCTTCCCACCTCTTGAATTCCAATGATGATACTTTTTTTAATGAACTCCAAAAGGAAGTCCTTGATTGTGAAGAGACAAGCCCTATTTATGAAAACCATTGTCATGACATGGACAAAGATGATTCGTTCTTCGAAAAAATTGAAAAGGAAGTCTCCCCTCCTTATCCTAGAAAGTCCTCATGTTTTCTTGATGCGGAGGATGAGACCTTTGATGAACTTGAAGAGGAAATCACCATTTTTTATCCTGAGAATGCCTTATCAATTGTTTCGATTGAACTTGAAATATATAAATTTGAAATGCATAGGGCACTTTGTGATGTGACTGATGTTAATGATCATATTGATAAATTTCCTAATGTGAATCTTGGGCATATTGTGCATGAATATATTTTTTTATATCCTATATGGTATGTGATTATCAACACACACTTGTTGGTTGGCACGTCGCGCAAGACTACCAACAATACTTCTGGCTTCTTGTTAAGCCATTTTCATTTCCACACGTACTTGTTGGTTGGCAAGATAATCATCCTTGCCCGACTGCCATCCAACAAGCCATAAACCTCACATGTAAGATTCAAGACCCTTTCCTCTACATCGAGTTTCATCCCATTTGATCACAAGAAAGCCTTGAATCCTTAATTTTGTATATATATATTAGAAAACACAAATTTTGTTTTCTATGCTTTTGAGCTTCTCTTTATTTTTGCTTTCCCAGTTTTACTTTCCTTCATGCTATGGTTATTATTGCGATTTGCAATTTTGCATTTTTGTTGTATGTCCCTAATTTTGAATAAGCTTCACCACCTCTTGTTATGCTTGCTTTCTAGCATCATGAAGAAGACTTTATCTCTTACACTTTAAAAGGATCAATGGTAAGAAGGGACCATATTTTTGCATGACTTGTCGCTAACTTACTGGTTTTGATGAGAACAGGGAATGCATGTAAATCTATAAATACCTCCCATGCTTATCATTTAATAGCTTGTTTGATATGATTTGGGCTCACCCATATGGAGGAATTTACATGAAGGCAATCTTCGTCTTGCTTGTTGACCTCTTTGCTCCCCCCTTCTCTCTTTGCTTCTTAAGTGGACTGACATACCCATGTGCGACACCTGAAAACTCATCTTCGTTCACACAAATGAATTCTTGTTCTAATCCGTGATGTTTCTTACCTTGTCCTGCTTCCTTTATCCCCTTTGCATTCTTGGCTTGCATCCTTTCTATTTTTTTAGATTTTATGGTTGTGTCCCTGTGAAAGCAATGCACTTTTGTTGTTGGTAAATATTGATGACAATTTTCATCAACTTTCGCTAATGTAAACTTGACTATGTCTCTCGCCTCACCACATCATTATTTGGTGCCTTGATATTGCAATTAATATCTTTATAGCCTCATAATATTTTCTCACTTATCTTGTGTAATTTATCCTACCTTTATTCGTTTTATATAATAAAAAAAACCCAACTATTTTACAAACTTTATAAGCTTTTAAGAGCAAAATATTTTATTAGTTCAAATTCGGAATGCATTTAAGTCCCTTGTATTATGTCTTTCTCTATGCTCATTACCATCGAGTCCTCAAATGAAGAGCAAAATTTTTTGGTTGCCATGAGGAAAATCGAAAGTCTTTTATTGTAAAAAGGAAGAAATCTACGAGTTTATCTTCAAGCCCCTTTTATCATATCTCGGGTCTTTAATATATTCTTTTATTATTATCCAAGTTAAAAAAAAAGGGATCGCCTCTCTTGGCGTTCCTATGACCATCGAAGTCCAAGGTATATCATCTCATAATTATATGAGGCCCAAATTACATGCTCCACAATTGACTCCACTCAAGCTTATTCTTATTGTTCAAAGTTTGAGGTATCAAAATGAATACGTGTATCATATGTCACATTTTACCATGTGAGATACGCATAGTTTAACAAGGTGGAGGAGTTGCCCGGAAAGTTATAGAAATTTTGGTTATGTTTAGAGAAAATCTGGCAAAGATTTTGTAAATCCAAGTTATAGTTGTTAAACTTCAAAATTTTAAGTTTTCTAAATGTTTTTGATGGTGCTGAACCCATTTCCACCATCAAAAACACGATTCAAACACTTTCTTTACAAGATTTTTTGAAAAGTTATAGAAATTTTGGTTATGTTTAGAGAAAATCTGGCAAAGATTTTTGTAAATCCAAGTTATAGTTGTTAAACTTCAAAATTTTAAGTTTTCTAAATGTTTTTGATGGTGCTGAACCCATTTCCACCATCAAAAACACGATTCAAATACTTTCTCTACAACATTTTTTGAAATTTTTTACCCGAATTCCAGCCACTTTTAGCCGTCTAAACAATTCTTGCGCCTCTAACGAAGACTCCGATGAGATATACACTCTATTTAAACGATATAAATTAAAGGATATACACTCTATTAAACGATATAAATTAAACATATGGCACCGAAATAAAATTCTCAATTGGCATCCAATTCCAAGGCATGTCCATGATGATGGGCCCATACAACCATCCAAGTCAAGGCATCCGAGGCCGTTAAAGGAATCTAGCATCGCCAATTAATTGAGAAGCGATTGTAGTATATATACAATTTATCATGCCAGCTCTAGACGTATGTGGGATATAGTTAACCAAGAAAAAACGATACATATCTCAACGCATCTAATTATTGTTCCAATCTAAGTCTACGATCAGTACCAATGCCCAAGACGACTCGAGGATTGGAAGAAGGTTCGTTTGAATGGGACCACACTCCCAGCGTTAGCTCAAGCCACTGATAAACAAAGTAAATCTCAGGTTCCTTGAATCGATATCGATTTGGACTAGTTGTTGTGATTATGAAATATTATACAAATGTCAAAGTTATATTTCTTATCCAATAAGACTCACAACCATGAAAGTTTAACTGGATCAGCGTGTTGTGGAAGTTCTATTGACCACGTTGAATGCCATTCGAATTGGTTCAACATCTCTAAAGGTAAAACAATAAATGATCTTAGAAGAGGGTTCAAGGGTTCACAGTATTAGCACGTGATCTTATGAAAAGAAAAACTCAAACACTAATAATGGGAACAAGACAAGATAATGCATGTGACCTTCCATGTCATTTTCACATTCACGTTATCCTGCCACAATGCGCACAATTGCCGAGAACAAAGTAATTTTTGAAATGCATTCACAAATGATGGAGGAGAACGATATAGAAATATTTCATGCAATCTTAGAGCAATAGATAGTGACGTTACAAGGGCAGGTTCTCTTACACTTGGTATTGTTGAGCAAGAAGAGATGGGTTGAAGGAATTAATTGAGAGGATTGGTGCGTGTCAGAGGAGTTGGGTCGAGTCCTATAAGAGTTCATCAAACATCCTCCTATGTTAAAGACGAGTCTAGCCATGGAAAATAAAACACCCAATAGAAACACTATTGTGCTTCCATTATAGTCATTTATTACAAATGATATTGTGCGAAATCCAACCCAAATCACCTCAAAAGATAGTTTGAGGAAGACCATATCAGAATCAAAGTGAATACTAGCCAACATTGAGATATTTAAGTGAGAGGATGTTAACCAACCCCAGTCTATAACTTACCATGGTTAATAAAAAATGGCAATGTTTGTATTAAAGAAATAAAACTCATTGGTTAGCTCTACGAAAGAGAGTCTGAACCAGGAGAGTTTGGCTTTGCAAAACGCTCTACATTGTTCATGCACATTACACATTAAATAGAAAACATGGTTTTAGGGAAGTTAGAACAACATCATAAGAAATAGAAATTAATTCCTATCTTGAGGTTACGTGAACCAACTCTACTTATTCTAGGATATTCTCCATTATCTTCAACACTCCCCCTTAATGGAGAATGGGTTCACAAATATGCCTAACATCTCCTTAAACATTTGAAACTTAACTTTTCCAAGAGGCTTAGTGAAAATGTATGCAACATTATCACATGTATTACAATATTCCAAATGGATTTCTTTAGATTCCATTTTCTCCTTGACAAAATGGAATTGTGTATCAATATGTTTAGTGTTTTTGTGAAACACCGAATTGTTGGCCAGCTTGATTGAACTCTGATTATCGCATCTGATTGTTGTTGTGACTGTCTGTTCTTCCCCAACATTCTGGAAAAGTCTCCGCAACCAAATTGCCTCACATGTTGCTGCACACATGGCTTGATACTATGCTTCCGCTGAGGACAAGGAGACTATGTTTTGCTTCTTGCTGCTCCATGTGATCACCCCGGATCCAAGATTGAATGCACCCCGGATCCAAGATTGAATGCATAACCTGTTATAGATCTATGATCATCTACATTTCTTTCCCAATCTGAATCTGCAAATGCTGCCAATCTAACATCAGAAGAGTTAGTGTAAATAATTCCATAATCTACAGTACCTTGTAGATACCTCAAAACATTCTTCGCTGCATTCCAATGTCTTTCAAGTGGCTTAGACATAAATTGGCTTAACACACTGACTGCATAGGCCAAATCAGGTCTAGTGGTGGTTAGGTAGATTAGACTTCCGACCAACGTCCTGTAAAGTGTTGCATCTGCCGCTTTTGAGCCATCCTCACACTGCAATTTGATGTTCTGCTGCAATGGTACCGGTGCAGGCTTACACTGATCCATTCTAAACTTTTCTAATAGGCCTTGGGACATAAATGTTTGACCTAAATCTCTCTAGACCTCAAGACCTAAATAGTATTTGAGTTCACCAAGGTGCTTCATCTCAAACATCTGTGACATTTGTTGCTTGATTTCATCAATTAGATATGTAGCATCACTTGTAATTATCAAATCATCTACATATAATGAAATCAATACTACGCACCCTTGTTCATTTTTCATGGTGTAAAGATTAGGGTCATTCTTACTTCTATTATAGCCAACTTGTATAAAAAATGAATCAATTTTCTCATACCATGACCTGGGAGCTTGTTTCAGGCCATAAAGTGCTTTCTTCAATTTACAGACTAAATGTTATTTTCCTTTCTGGACAAACCCTTCCGGTTGCTCTAGATAAACCTCTTCTTTTAGTTCTCCATTCAAAATGCAAACTTTACATCTAGTTGGTGCATCATCTAATGTTTCTTACAGGGGCAAAGGTTTCTTCATAGTCTATCTGTTCTTTTTGTGAGTACCCCTTTGCAACCAACCTAGCTTTCAGTTTTTCTATAGTTCCATCTGCATTAATTTTCGATTTATATAACCATTTACAACATATGGTCTGTTTTCCTCTAGGAAGTTCAACCAATTCCCAAGTGTTATTTCTGATTATTGAATCATATTCCTATTCCATGGCTGTTTTCCATTCACTTCATTCATTTGCTTCTGTATAACTAGACGGTTCAACCACATTCATCATACTAGTTATAAAAGCATTTTCCCTATATCTTGCAAACATTTGAGCTTTCCTACCTGATCCCCTGAGTGGTGGGGTAGTGGTTTCAAACCTTATTTGATCATCAGTTACTCTTTCCTCCTGCTGTTGCTGTTGTTGTCGCTGTTCATCCTCTGCCTTTGTCTGTTGTTGACCCTGATTGTCCTCTGTTTCTTCTTCCTCAAAGTATGTAATGTCCCATCCATCATAGTGCCCATCAGGTTCTACATTGTCCTGCTCATGGAATTTAACATCTCTACTAACAAAAATCTTGTGAGTAGAGGTATTAAATAATCTGTATGCTTTATATGACGGACAATACCCTATAAGAGTACATCTGATGGCTTTTGAGTCTAATTTTCTTCTATCTTCCTTTGGAATGTGGGCAAATGCTTTAGATCCAATTATTCTTAAGTGTTTTACTGCAGGCTTATATCCATATAGTGCCTCAAAAGGAGTTGTAGACTCACGACTTCTTGTAGGACTCCTATTTTTTTAATAAACTGCAGTATTCACTGCTTCAGCCCAAAAACCATTCGAAAGATTCTTACCTTTCAACATACTTCTGGCACATTCCACCAGTGTTCTGTTTTTTTTTTTTTACTCCATTCTGCTGTGGAGTATGGGGTATTGTAAACTGCTGCAAAATTCCATGATCTTCAAAATATCTAATGAGTTCATCCTTCTTGTATTCTCCCCCTTGATTAGAGCAAAGAATTTTTATTTGTTTCCCTGTTTGTCTTTCAATCATATTTTTAAACTGCTTAAAGTATTCGAATGTATGACTCTTCTTACTTAAGAAATACACCCAAGAAAACTTTGTACAGTCATTAATAAACAGTAGAAAATATAGTGCACCTCGTAATGATTTTGTCTGTGTGGGACCACGAAGGTCTGTGTGCACTAACTCCAGTATATCCCTCTGTTTCTTTTTTACTCTAACAGGGAATTCTTCTCTATGCATTTTTCCTAAAGTACATGCATCACAATCATTATGTACTTGCTTTAGCATAGGAAGATCTCTTACCATTTCCTTCTTTTGTAGTAACAACAAATCATTATAGTTGATGTGGCCGAATCTCTGATGCCAAATCTCTTATGTAGTCAGGCTCGCTGCTATCAATGCTCGAACCGGCACAGGTCTCACATCCAACTTGTACAGACCTCCTGTTTGAATTCCTGTGGCAATTGTCTTCATGCCATCTAGCAGATCTTTAATGTAGCAGTTAGATTTTAAAAATTCAACTTTCAAATCTTGATCTGAAATCAAGTTCTTTGTTATACCAGGCACATACATTACATTATAAATTTATTTGATATTACCATCAGGTAGAATAATAGAAACTTTCCCACATCCTTTGATTTGATGGCTTCTGTCATCACCTAGGTAGATCTGTGCACCTTCGTTGATTTCTTTAAAATCCTCGAGCCAATGCTTATTCCTTGTCATGTGTGTTGACGCTCCTGAATCTACATACTAGATGTCTGCATCAACATTTTCATCACGATCTGCCATGAACAATCTTAAATTCTATACCTGATCACTATTTGCGAGATGCCCTGCGTGTCTTTTCGGCTTCTGCTGTTCTTCATGATACTTCTTTTTCCTACACTCCCTGGCAATATGACTCAATTTTCTGCAATAAAATCATTTAGTTTCAGAGTAGTTTTTATTGGGATGCATACCTTGAGTCAGATTTGGCCGTTGTGAACTTGCTCCATTTCGCTGTTGTGGATCTCCTTTCCCTTTGTAGAAGTTCTTCTTCGCCATCAATGCAAGATCGACACTCTAGGGCTTCAGGGACGATCCTATTTCTTCTTCTTGCATCAGTATATCGATTAGCTCTTCAAAGTGCAGGAGCTTCTCTCTGGCATTGATCCTAGAGATGAACATTTGATAGTCATCAGTGATACCATTCATTGTAATGGTTACAAGATCTGTATCATCCATTGTGTGACCAATATCTGATAATTTGGTTTTGAGATCCTTAATCCTTGCTACGAATTAAGCAATTGTTTCATTCTCCTCAATCTTCAGGGACAGGATCTTACTCTTGAGGAACAAAAGACGATTTGAATTTTTGATTTCGTACAATTCCTTCAGAATTCCCCAGATCTTGTTAGCTAACTTACCTTATCTGATGTGCGGTATAATACAGTCTTTCACTGACATCCTTAACATTGTCCTTGCTCTACTTTCTCGTTTCTCCCAATCTGGGATCGATGCTGATCCTGCCGCGGGCTTCGGCTCATCCCCATTCACAATTGTCCAAGCACTTTGCGCTTCTAGTAGAGTCTGCATCTTGAACTTCCAATTTGCATAATTGAAACCATCGAGCTTGTTATGCTCGTTCATGCATGCTTCAAATATATTGTTATTCATCTTGGCAATTTGTTAAAAATAAATTCGACAGATAAAAGATGTTAAATTTACCTCAAATCTGTGACAGAGACAGATCACTGTTTTTCAATGTTGTTTGATCTTGCAACACACCCGCTGATCACCATGGTTTTTTTCTCACCCTCCAAACAACCTTCTATTGTCAGCTACAACCTTGTTCTTGGCTTTCCCACGCATCCATAGCCTTGTTGTTGGCTTCCACAATCGTCGCAAAATTGCCTGTCTTTTTTGCGACGTCGTCGCAGCTATACACGTCTTTCTTGCGACAATAAACGAATAAAATATGTGCGAAGGAGCTACAGTGACCTCGTCGCCGAGGTACACTCATAACCACCGATGATTTTGGAATCGTCGTAGTTATCCACCTTACAATTGCGATGATCTTGGTTCAAAGAACCACCCACTAGCCAGCGTACAGGTTCCTCAGCCCTGACACTCTGATACCATGATAAAAAATGACAATGTTTGTATTAAAGAAATAAAACTCACTGGTCAACTCTACGAAAGAGAGTCTGAACCAAAAAAGTCTGGCTCTGCAGAATGCTCTACATTGTTCATGCACATTACACATTAAATAGAAAACATGGTTTTAGGGAAGTTAAAATAACATCCTAAGAAATAAAAACCAATTCCTGTCGTGAGGTTACATGAACCAACTCTACCTATTCTAGGATATTCTCCATTATCTTCAACAATGATTTATTTAGATCCATGGATCTGCTGAATTCTTGGTTATAGCTCATTCTCATGTTCACAAAAAAAAACTAAAATTTCAAATGTAAAATGGCCCTTTGGGATTGTTCTCCTAAAAAGTCGCTTGAAAATTCAAAAAGCGCACAAACTACAAATGGATTTTTTCAGATCTAAACAAACATCGTGAATGTGAGAAACTATTAGACCATGCATTTTATTGGACCAACACGTACGTACAAGTATGAAGGGGAATATTTAAAGTAATGAGTCTTCGTGTATTGTTGTATGAAGCAAATAAAACTTAAAAAAATATATGGAGCAATTGCCAAATGGTTCCATGGTGTTCGTGTTTCCTCATGAAATCTATTAAAGAGAAGTTATTGCCAAGTAAATAAATTCTCGCTTCCAGCACTGAAATTTTGACCAACTGTTGAGTGCGGGTCTTGTCAAGAGAGAGACTCTCTTTTCTATTGTTTTCTTGCCTTTTCTTATGCAATGACATTTGCAGGCAACTGCTGATAGTTGTCGATCACATGGCTCTCCTTCAAGCTTTCTCGAAGATGTCAGACAGAGCTCCATGAACCAGCAATGGTGAAGGTATAATCTCTTATTTTCTGTAATATTTCCATTATTCATATCATTTATGAGAGTTGATGGGTGATGGCCTTGCAGGACACAATTCTCCTTCGTGCCGTCGGTCCATTTAAAAGTTCCATTCGTGCATATGTCAATTTCCTATAGAACTTTGTATTGAGAAATTTCGAAGCAATAAAAACAACTTCGCGCTGGTTTCGAATTCCTCACAATCCTTCAGTGTCTTTGTTCTCATCTGAGTTTATTTTTCTGTGTTAAATTTTCATAATCGTTCCACTCCTTCTGTGATTTCTTGGATAGGTCTGAAATTTGTTTCTTCTTATATATTTTATGTATATATCAAGATTCAACATGCAGTGCGCATGCATGAAATTATAACCCAGTGTTTTCCAATAAAAATGTAAGAATCGAAAGAGTTCAATGATAGAAAACTTAAACAACAATTCTACATGCGGAAAGAACTGAAAAGAATCACTGAATCTTAATGCCCAGGGATACGAGTTACCTCCAGCCATTGGTGAAACTGTTGATGCAATTTCCTTCTGAAACACCGCGCTCCAGCTGCACAAGCAAAAGGGAAAGAAGACAAATGATCTGAAGGCACTTCCAAGCTCTGCTATCTCAGCTAGATGGTGTAAAACTGAAGGGGATTGAGATGCAAGCTTGGGGACCAAACAGATGAATTTATAGCTAAGCTTCCATCAAGCTTCTGATAGCTATGTGTCAGATGTCCCACAGATCAAGGCAGAGAACTCCAGATGGGAGTAATGGACCACTTCAGTAGCTCCTAACAATAAATTTATTAGCTGTAGTTGATTTCCTTAACTTAAGGAAACTACTGCAGTTGGTTTCCATAAGTTAAGGAAAGACTGCAGTTTAAATTCCATAATTTTAGGCAGCAATTGTGTAAAACTTAATGGAGCTAACATTCTCCCACTTGGTCCATACTTCCAAACTTAATGTCTCAACTTAAAAACCATTGATAATATGTATTAAGTAATAGATACATGAATCATGGCGATAAGTCCTCTAATGACGAGTATTATCTTCCATGTATTACTATGTATTTATTCTTATTATAATTTATGTGACAACAATTTCTTAATGAATAAACCCTATGTTTATTCTTGGTCCTTCTTAAATGAATTTTCTCAAATCAACTTAAGGTGCACATAAATATGAGAAAAAACATCACAATAATTAAGAATTTCATTAACATTGTCTATACAATGAAAAACTGCATAATGGAACCAAGTCCCATATTCAATACATGATCCTTGAATTTAAACGGTGGCATGCCCTTAGTCACAGGATCAGTGATCATTAACTCAGTGCTGACGTGCTCAATGACCACTTTCTTTTCTTTAACACGTTCCCTTATAGCTAAATACTTAATGTCGATGTGTTTATTTCGACTCCCACTTTTTTAGCCATAAAACCAACAGCTGAATTATCACAATATATTCTCAATGGCTTAGAGATAGAATCCATAATTCTAAGCCCAGAAATGAAATTCTTAAGCCATACACCATGTAAAGCAGCCTCAAACAGGATATACATAAGCATGTAGTCTTTGGTCCCTTGAAGGTACCTCATTACTTTCTTTGCAGCTCTCCAGTGGTCTAAACCTGGATCACTCTGACATCGTCCCAACATTCCCAATGGGAGCTACACTTGGTGAACAATCCTTCATCCGAAATCTCTCTAAAATTTTATTAATATAGGTTTCCTGTGACAGACCCAAGATGCCTCGAAATCCGTCTCTATGGATCTTAATGCTAATGACATAAGATGCCTCACCTATATCCTTCATATCAAAACTTTTAGAGAGGAATCGTCTCACCTCATGTAGCAAACCCTTATCATTTGTTGCTAGCAAAAAGGTCATCCACATATAAAACAAGAAAACAAATTTTACTCCCACTAACCTTCAGGTATATACATTGATCCATAATGTTTTCTACAAAACCAAAAGAAGAAATTACATTATGGAATTTCAAATACCATTGGCAGGATGCTTGTTTTAAACCATATAATGACTTCTTGAGCTTGCAAACCAATTGCTCACCATGACTAGAGGGGAACCAATGAAGATGTGTTATTAATGAAGAAGTGTTGTCAATCATTAATGACGAAGTGTTATTAATGAAGAAGTGTTAATAACCATCGTCTTTTAGTGCTAGTGTGAACATGCATTGAATCATATGTGACATTGTTTTGTAAATTAATGCAGTAAAGACCAATAGACAAAATACCATTCCCAACATAATCAGATTTATAGAATAGACTGAAAGATTCTTTTCTGAAAAGTTTTAAGAAATATCCAAAAGGTACAAGCCTTGAAACTGAGATCAAGTTTCTAGAAAAACTTGGAACGTAAAAGGTCTTTTCTAACTCCAAAACAAAGCCACTACTTAAAGTTAAATAACATGTTCTTATAGCTTCCACATGCGAGCCCATCTTGTTTCCTGATAAGATGCTTTGCTCACTTCCTACTGGCTTCCTTAGGTTTTGCAAACCTTTGCAAGGAATTCGAAATGTGAATTGTTGATCCAGAATCAATCCACCATGTGTTAATATTAACATTAACCATATCAGATTCATAACAAACAAACGAGATTACTTCCTCAAGTTCGGGAATGTCAGAACGAATTTCAGAGAAATTTGCAGGTTGTACTACTGCATCAAAATAAAGAATCACATGCTTATGTTAAAATTGAGGCTTAATAACTTTCATGTTTTACCAATGTAAATCATGCCAAAAAAAGAATTGAATCAAATGACATGAAAATTGCCTGTGGGCTAAATTTTCAATTCAAACAGACTCAATAAAACTTTATGAACTTTCATGTTTTACCAATGTAAAACATGCTAAAAGGAATTGAATCAAATGACATGAAAATTGCCTGTGGGCTAAATTTTCAATTCAAGCAGATTCAATAAAACTTTACGAACTTTCCCGTTTTACCAATGTAAAACATGCTAAAAAGAATTGAATCAAATGACATGAAAATTGCCTGTGGGCTAAATTTTCAATTCAAGCAGATTCAATAAAACTTTATGATAAAACTTATTAATTCATAACTCCTGTGGGTAGGTTATGAAATTTTATCCTAATTAATCACATAAATATAATAAAAATTCTTGTGGAACAAAATTTATTATATTCAGTGTAATTAATTACAATTTAATGTCTAAATAATCTTTATGTGATCTTGCCAATCAATATATAATTTTATTTAATTAAAGACGTTGTGGCTATTCTCTAATTAATTAAAATCATATGGATCACTAAACATTATTTTGTTGCATAAACAAAACTTAACCATAGAGAAAAATAATGTTTACTGAAAGGAGTAAATCAAAAATGACATTTTAATAAACTCCATAAAACTGTAATAATTCTCCAGCAAAATCAAAAGCATTCAACATTACTGAAAATGACTACAAATTGATTGTTCAATTTATAAACTTAACCCGGAGATTGACTGAATCAACTTTGATCTACTTTGCATTTGCATAGCAAATGCAGTTCGAAGACTAGCTGGCTCGACTTCAGGCTCCGTCCTTAAGTTTATAAAACAACAAAATAGACCAGCAAACAAGCTATTTTGCTCACAAGATAAAATTAAAATCAAATTTACATTCCTTAGTCTAGCTGTCCCATAATTTATTTAAGACTAATTCTTAAATTAATTGCAAAATGGGCTCTAAACAATTTGCAAACAAAACTGCAAATTTGAAACATTCAAAACAAAATACTAAACCATTTCAAATGTTGAAATATTTAAGAATGCATAAACTATTTCCTTTAACATGACTCATATAAAAAAGAATAGACTTCACAAACATTTCACGTTCATACCCGAGACTTTGGTGAGAGCCTTTATGTCATGAATATTCTTGAATGAATCAGGTCATATATTGACCTTTCCATTTACTTTAAATATACATTTATAAAATCATCTAAAGTTATATAACCAAAATATATATAACCAAAGTTATAACCAAAATATATATAACCAAAGTTATAACCGAAATATATCTAAGTTTATAAAGTTATATAAATAAAAAATATATATAACCAAAATTATAACCCAAATATATATAACCAAAGTTATAACCGAAATATATATAACCAAAGTTATAACCAAAATATATATAACCAAAGTTATAACCTAAATATATCTAAGTTTATAAAGTTATATAAATAAAAAATATATATAACCAAAATTATAACCCAAATACATACAACCAAAGTTATAACCAAAATGTATATAACCAAAATTATAACCTAAATATATCTAAGTTTATAAAGTTATATAAAATGAAAAATATATATAACCAAAATTATAACCCAAATATATACAACCAAAATTATAACCCAAATATATACAACCAAAGTTATAACCTAAATATATCTAAGTTTATAGATATAAACGGTTATGGTATATAATCAAAAGTAATGAATATGGCCATGTGTTATAAGTCAATATGGTCGTCTTTCTTATAAGTTAATGAGATTTGAAACACCACGATTAGGTTACATTAACCACTGTATTCAGAGTTAAGTAAAGATACTTATTGCGTTCCTGCTACATTGGTAGTTACGTGAATATATGGAACATTATAAAAGCTTACACTGTGATTGACGACGCATGAAGGATATTATATTCAGATATTTCTTTAAAAAAGTTATCCAAACGAAAATCTTGCAATCTTGGCAATGTTTCTATTATACGTTGTTTTTAATATGATCACAACACAACCAATCCACACATTTGGTTCTCTTAAAGTAGATCGCTCGCTTGAAGCCCGAGTTCGATCGCTACAAAAGAGACCTCTGTGTCACATATAAACCTACTACATGACCATTACAAGACCGATCCACACATTTGTGGTAGCACAACGTTGTCAACCCAAACTCAGGCATCGAACATTAAAACAATAGTTCTGCTATGAATTTAAATAGATCAAGTGAAATAGATAAGCAGAAATATAAGGTTCCAACAAACTCAGACTTGATGGCACTGGACACTCTTAATATTAATCAACGCTAGCACCCAAATAGAATTCAACAGTTTCACCAATGGCTGGAGGTAACTCGTATCCCTCGGCATTAAGATTCAGTGATTCTTTTCAGTTCTTTCCGCATGTAGAATTGCTGTTTAAGTTTTCTATCAGTTGGTATCGGAGCCAAGTTTCGATCTTGGGACCTGTGGGTTATGGGCCCACCACGCTTCCGCTGCGCAAGCAAAAGGGAAAGAAGACAAATGATCTGAAGGCACTTCCAAGCTCTGCTATCTCAGCTAGATGGTGTAAAACTGAAGGGGATTGAGATGCAAGCTTGGGGACCAAACAGATGAATTTATAGCTAAGCTTCCATCAAGCTTCTGATAGCTATGTGTCAGATGTCCCACAGATCAAGGCAGAGAACTCCAGATGGGAGTAATGGACCACTTCAGTAGCTCCTAACAATAAATTTATTAGCTGTAGTTGATTTCCTTAACTTAAGGAAACTACTGCAGTTGGTTTCCATAAGTTAAGGAAAGACTGCAGTTTAAATTCCATAATTTTAGGCAGCAATTGTGTAAAACTTAATGGAGCTAACATTCAAATGTATATTTCGTGCACATCAAGTTCGTTGTTATGTATTTTTACTTTATTGACTTCTTTATAACATTTTGTGTGTGATTCATTACTACAACCCAATCCTATTTTCAGTTATGATATTTATGTTAGGTTTTAGTTCCTTATCTTTAGTTTGTTTTGGGTTATAATTTAAACTTAGATTTGGTATATTGTTGCTTAACTTTAAAAATTTTATTTTCATTATTGCAATCAAACAATGAAAATAATAAAAAATTAAAAAAAATGCAATTCTTATGCGTTAATGTGATTGCCTTTTCTTCTTTAATTAATTTCATTATAGTCACTTAGATGCATTAAGAGTGTTATGCAAATACAAGTTTATTTATTTATTTTATTTCTTCACATTAACCCTGTGTATATAGTTTGTTATACTTTAATTAGAATTTAGATAGATTACAATTTGTTTATTTAATTGTTGTTAGATAAATCATTATATATAAGATAATTTTGTATTCTTATATGATTAACATTCAATTCTACATTCACAAATATAAAGAATGCAAAGTAGCAACTTAAATTTAACAATAATTAAAATCATGCCAGAATTAATAAATAAACAAATGCCCCCTCTTTTTAATTTTATAAACATAACCATTTAAATATTTCTCATTCAAAAGGACTATTTTTATTTTAATCTATTCTCTTGCATTCAAGGAATATTGTAGTCCATCTTGTACATTGTTAGGGTTAGAGTAGGTAGTTGTATTTTGTTTTTCTTTCCATTTTTTTTTTCAAGTTGTAAGCTCTAGGAATCTTCCTTGAGGGCTACAATTTTTTGACATAGACGAAATTGTAAGCTCCAAGACTCTTCCTTGTGGGCTACGATTCTTGCAATATAGGTGATGGGTTCGAGTTGTGACAGTCTTGGCGTGGACTCGTACCTAGTCACGCGACTATAAACAATAGGGAAAGTGCACTCAACGCTTCTCACTAGTTGTAGAGAGTTTCAAAGGTGTTGGTGTCCAGAGCAAAACATCAACATCTTTATGGTGACCATATTGGGGAGTACGATTAGTTTTCCTACTTAGTTTTTCATTTCGTATAGAATGCACAATCCCTTTCAAATTTTGATTAATAGTCTGCCTTGGCATCTTTTCCCCACCTTTGTTGTTCACCCTATAGGGTCTTCCTAGGATCATGTTGATAAGTTCATAAACATTTTCCAATCTGCAGGGGTTCATGTTATGCAACCACCTCACAAAATAGAAGAAAAGATAGATCAATAACTTCAAAATCAACCTCTTCGAGGGGAGCAACCTCCTTTACATTACACAAATGAAAAATTCTTGGATGATACAAATGACAAGACCTCCTTTCTATATATAGGAGTCTAAGGGGTCCTAATACAATCAGAGCCTACATAACAATAATATTGTAGTGGGCTTTTATGGGGCACAATAATAACAACATCAGGACTATATGGGCACAATAATATAATAAGTGGGTTTCACTAATAACAATAAGGGGTTAGACTAGTAGTATAGGGACCTAACACGTCCCTCTCCTTCAAAAAGTGTTGTCCTCAATGCTTGAGTAGTTATGGATGCTTCTGTATAAAATTCTCATCCTCCCATGTGAAAGCTTCTGCACGTAAGTTCTTCCACTTGATGAGATACTCTAAAATTAATCGATTTCATCGCTGTTGATTTCTATTTTTGTGATTGCTTCAGGTTCCAATATGATTTTTCCTTCCTCGTCAAGTTCTGGAAATATTGTTTGAACTGGGATCTTCTCACCTATAACTTTCTTTAAGCATGTAACATGGAAAATTGGGTGCACTTGGGAAGATGCAAGAAGCTCTAATTTGTATGCCATAGTACCAATATTTTGTAACACCTTGTACGGACCATAATACTCTGGTGATAATTTATTATCCTTCTTAGCTTGCTTGAGGGACATTTGTTTGTATGGTTGTAGTCTTCGAAATACCTAGTCACCTACATCAAAACTTCTTTTGCTGCGATGTTGATCTGCCTATTGTTTCATTTTATTCTGTGCCAAAGTGAAGTTATCCTTTAAGAGTTTGAGAACTTTTTGTTGATGCTCGATGTGATCTTCCACTGCTTGAACCTTAGAATTTTCTTTTAAAGACGATGTGATGGACGGTGGATGATATCCATAAAGTGCCATAAATGGGGTCATTTTTTGTTGCAGTATGGAAGGAAGTGTTATACCACCATTCAGCCAGAGGCAACCACTTGATCCATTGTGTTTGTTTATCAGATACAAAGCAACGAATATATCATTCCAAACATTGTTCACTATCTCAGTTTTCCCATTAGATTGAGGATGATAATATGAGCTATGAGCTAAATGAGTACCCGACAAGAAAATAATTCTGTCCAAAAATTTCCAGTGAAAATGGGATCTCTGTCTCTTACAATAATCTTTGGGTTTCCATGTAGCTTTTGAATTGTTTCCATAAATGCAATAGCAATTGCACTGGTTTTAAATGGATGAGATAATGCACAAAAGTGTGCATACGTGGTAAGTCTATCAACTACCACCATGATGACACTCTTTCCTTCAGCCCTGGGTAAACCTGTGATAAAATCCATTGAAACCTCCTCCCAACGTTGACCTGGAATGGATAAAGGTTGTAACAGACCTGGGGTCTTAATTATCTCAACTTTATTTTGTTGGCCAACCAAACATTCTGCCACAAACTTTTGAATATTATATTTAAAGCCATCCCAAAATAATTCTTTCTTAACTCCGTGGTAAGTTTTTAAAAATCCCGAGTGCCCTCCTTAGGGAGAGGTGTGAAATTCTAGAATTATCTTTTGTTTGAGTTGGGAATTCTTACAGAGGTATAAGCAAGCTTTGTACCATAATAGACCATTTTTCCAGCTAAATGTATCAAATGTACTGGGATCTTGATGGAACTTTTGAATGAGTGCCCACACTTCTTCGTCATTCTTCCATTCATCCCTTGCTTCGTTTATCCAATCTAGTTGGATAATAGAAATGGCACAAAACAATGGTTCCACATCCTCATCCTTTCTCGAGAGTGCATCTGCAACAACATTTTGTTTCCCTTTTTTGTAGATGATTTCAAAGTCATAACCCAACATCTTTGTGACCCATTTTTGTTGTTCTTCTGAAGATAATCTTTGTTCTAAAAAGTATTTGAGATTATCATGATCTGTTTTTACCTGAAAGTGTCTTTCCATTAGGTAAGGTCTCCATTTCTTAAGTGCATGTAGTATTTCCAACATTTCCCTCTCATAAATAGCTTTGTGTAAATGCTTTCCTTTGATTGGACGACTTTCGAAAGCAATGGGTCTTTCTTCTTGCATTAAAACAACACCAATTCCATTTCTCGAGGCATCACATTCCATAATAAAGGTTTTTGTGAAGTCTAATGTAGCTAAGACCGGTGCTTGGCACATTGCCTCTTTAAGATGTTCAAAGGCCTTTGTTGCTTCTGGAGTCCAAGAAAATGCATCTTTCTTTAGTAATGTTGTTAGAGGTATTGTTATTCTCCCATAATTCTTAACAAACTTGCGATAATACCCTGTCAACTCGAGAATCCTCGTAGATGCTTTATGGATGTGGGAATTTCCATTCCTCAATGGCTTTAATTTTGCTAGGGTCTACCATAACACCTTCATGAGATACAATATGACCCAAATATTCCACCTCTTGTACTCCAAAGAAACATTTGGAGCTTTTTGCATATAATTTTTTCTCCTCCAATAGTTTGAGCACCATGTCAACATGGTGAACATGATCCTTCCAAGACTTGTTGTAGATTAGTATATCATCAAAAAATACTAACACAAATTTTCTAAGGAAGGGTTTGAAAATGGAATTCATCAAACCTTGAAATGTAGAAGGTGCATTGGTATGGCCAAAAGGCATGACCAAAAATTAATAATGACCCTCATGAGTTCTAAATGTTGTTTTTGGAATGTCTTCAGTCTTCATTATGATTTAATGATATCCTAAACGAAGATCCAACTTGGTGAAGTAAATTTCTCCATGTAATTCATCCAATAATTCATCAATAACAAGAATGAGAAATTTATCTTTAATAGTAAACTTATTGAGCTCCCTATAATCTGGACACATGTGCCATGATCCATCCTTCTTTTGTACCAATACCACTAGAGCAGAGAATGAACTTTGACTAGGTTGAATTGTACCAACCTCTAGCATTTCTGCAACCATACATTCAATTTCACTCTTTTAGGTGTATGGATATATGTAAGGTATAATGTTTGGGGGAACACTTCCTAGAATCAAATGAATAGCATGATCATGATCATGAATGGGCGAGAGGCCTTTGGGAGTCTCAAATACCTTGGAATGATTGTCCAATTTTTTTGGATATCTGGAGAAATAGATGATTTTGGTGTGGGAACCTTTAGTGAACATAATTGTGCAATTACGCCCCGTTTTTCTTTCTTTAGAAGCTTTGTCATGATGTTAGAGCTGATTATCTTTCCCGGTTTCCCTGTAATACCCCTTAATTCAACTTCCTTTCCTTCCCAAAAAAATTTCTTGAAAATTTCTTGAAAATTAAAAACTATCATACCCAAAGGTTGTAGCCATTGGACTCCTAGTACAACATCAACACCACCCATTGGAATGGAAAGCATTGAACTATTCATTACATATTATCCCATGGATAGCTTGATATTATGGCACTTTCGAGAGCAATTTATGGTTCCTCCATTTGCAACCATCACTTGACACTCTGGTGCTGGATATAGGAAGAAATTCAATTCCTTGTCTATCTTACACTAAATAAAGTTATGGGTACTACCCGAATCAATCAACACTATTACCTTTTTCTTCTTGATATGTCCTTCTATCTTGAGAGTTTGAAGAGTGGTAATTCTTGCCAATGCATTACAAGATATGGTTGGACTCATTTCTTCTTTCTCTAGGGTTGGTTCCTGATGTATATCCTCTTCTTTTGACATTTCTTGTTCCTTTTCTTCCTCCTCTTCACAATCTATGTAAAATTATTTCTTCTCAACACACTTATGACCGTTAGTGTATTTTCTATCACAACTATAACAAAGCCCTTTTGCTCTTTTTTCTTCCAATTGTTGTGGTGTCAACCTTGTAGGTTGTGGAAGGCTAGGGGAAGCAACACTTCCATCTTTATAGTTGTAAGTGGTAGGCTTCCTTGTTGCCATAATTTTGCTTTCATTTTTTCTTGCCAACTTGAATGCCTTCTCTAATGAATCAGGTTCTTAAAGGAAAACCTCATGTTCGATGTTATCGTTTAAAGTCCCTATGAACACATAAATTCTATGCTCCTCTGGAATATATTTTGCCCTTATATTCAATTTTTGGAATTCCTCAATGTGCTCCACCATTGAACCCTTTTGTTTGAGATTTATCAATTGGCTAAAGAAGGTATTTATTTTTGTATCCTCATAATGTGCTATCATTTCCTCCATAAAAATTGACCAAGTGACAATTTGTTTACGAGAGCAAAGCCATCGATACCATAGAAACTGATTTGGTTCTAAATATAAAGTTGCAATGCGTACCTTTTGTGTGTTTTACACATTATGGAGATCGAAATATTGCTCCATCTATAGTATCCATGTTACGGGATCCTTGCCATCAAACTTCCTCATATCAATCTTTGGAACATAGTGGATATTCAATCCAACATTAGATTCTATGGAATCATGATTAACGTTTCTTTTGTTCTCATCATGAGTTTCCTCTACTACCTTTTCGCCATTAGGAATCATTTCTTGAAGCAGATTTGCCAAACCTCCTTTCAAACCTTCCATGTCTTTCTTCAAATCTTCAATGTTTACCTTTAAACCATTCATCTTAGATTCCACGCCATCAATATTAGCTTCCACACATTTCTTTAAACCATCCATCTTAGCTTCTGTTACTTTTTGTGAGAGTGAAATTTGTTGCACTTGGTCTCGTAATTTTGATATATCATGTATCATTTCTTCATCTTCTTCATGAGTCATGGTAGAGCTTTCAGGTTTCTTACTAGGTGTTTCCATTTCCTTTCGTCGAGGTATCAATTAATGATAATTATGCTTCACTCTGCCCTTTGAATTACCTCAAACTAATTTTTCAAACCATGTTTATGCAAAAATTTAAAAAGACTACACACCTTTTTTTGCTTTGTAGGAGCTCCATCTCCATATTGAATCTGTTGTAGCTCTATAATTTCATATCTCCAAGGTCTAAAATTTCATCCTATGGTAGCCCTCTGAGTCCTCTTTCCAACCCCACCTGTTTGATCAATGTTGGATTCTCCAAGGGTTATTCCAAATATCCCATGATGCCCTGATTATAGATTGGTTCAGTAGAGCGAACTTGTATGAAGTACCACGTGTCATTGTTTCGACCTTCAGACTTGGAAACAATACATAGAAAACTAGAGTCCATCCTCTTTATGTAACTTTTTACAAAATTTCAATTTGATGCCCAAAGAGAAAGTTATGACAGTTTTCTCTAGGTCACTTGTTTGAGATATAATCCGGGAGCCTGCAAAAACCCTAACTTCCTTGGATGATATCTCCATAAAATAGAGAGAAAATATTTGAAATTCGGACCCAAGGTTCATCAAGATTTTGGCTCAAATGGGTTTTAATCTCCGCTTCTAAAACTTCGTATAAAAAAATATAGCGAAAATTCCACGATGACCTGTTTGAAGCATCGAAACCTTAGAATCCAAAGCTCTGATACCAAATGTTATGCAACTAGCTCACAAAATAGAAGGAAAGATAGATCAATGACTTCAAAATCAACCTCTTCAAGGGGGCCACCTCCTTTACATTACACAAAAGAACAATTCTTGGATGATACAAATGACAAGACCTCGTTTCTATATATAGGAGTCTAAGGGTCCCAATATAATCAGAATCTACATAACAATAATATTGTAGGGGCATAACAATAACATTAGTGGGCTTCTATGGGGCACAACAATAAAATCATGGGGACTATATGGGCACAATAATACAATAAGGGGGTTGCGCTAATAACAATAAGGGGTTACACTCGTAGTATAGGGACCTAAAAGTTCATGACACTGTTACTACCTCTTGTTTATTTCCTCTCACCTTTTCCCAAGAGGCAAAAGATTGATACCTTAATATTGTGGGGCCAACCCTCAATAAATTTCTCTACGATTTCTTCCGTTTACCCTTACCTCCACAACCCTAGTTTTGGAGTAACTTTTGTGAGAGTCCCCATGAAACTCGTACATGTCCAATACTATCTGAATCTAAGAGGTAAGACAATCTTGAAAGGGAGAATCCTATTGTTTCCTATGGGTTGGGAGTTTACAGACCTTCAACCTGCACCTCTTACTTCATGCGAACATGCCATTCTTTATCCTTGCCTTGCTCACACACCAACCCCATGTCATGTATTCCAATTTGATGAATCACTCTTCCAAGAATATCCCAAATTTCATGCATACCATGGTATCCATGAACCTCAAGCCAACCTCGACCCTCTTTATCCCTCAAATAATGTTATTCATGACGATTGCGATAAAGAAGAGTTGAAGTTTGGTAATGAGGATACCCTTCATTATTTGCATGACCAATCTTTCTTTTGAGATATTAATGAAGAGTTTTCCATTTCTAATCATGAAAATGCCTCCCACCTCCCGAATATCAATGATGATATGTTATTTAATTAACTCCCAGAGGAAGTCCTTAATTGTGAAGAGACGACTCTTAATTATGAAAACCCATGTTGTGACATGGACAAAGATGAGTCGTTCTTTGATGAAATTGAAAAGGAACTCTCCCCTAATAATCCTTAAAAGGCCTCATGTTTTCTTGATCTGGATGATGATACCTTCTTTGATGAACTTGAAAAGGAAATCACTATTTTTAATCTTGAGAATGCCTTGTCAACTATTTTGATTGAACTTGAAAGATCTAAATTTGAAATGCCTATGGAACTTTGTGACGTGAGTGATGTTAATGACCATATTGATAGATTTCGTAATGTGAATGTTGGGAATATTGTGCATGAATCTTTTTGTTTATCCAATATGGTATGTGATTATCAATACACACTTGTTGGTTGGCACATCGTGAAAGATGACCAACAATGATTATGTCTTCTTGTTAAACCATTTTCACTGCGACACATGCTTGTTAGTTGGTAGGATAGTCATCCTTGCCTGACTGCAATCCAAAAAGCCATAAACCTCACATGTAAGATTCAATACCCTTTCCTCTACATCGAGTTTCATTTGGTTTGATCACAAGAAAGTCTTGGATCCTTAACTCTGTACATAAATAAACTTTTAAATAAAAGTGACACACACACACACACACACATATATGAAAAGTTTTGCTTTCTTTTGTCTTTTATGCTTTTGAGCTTCACTTTATTTTGGCTTTACCACTTTGCTTTCCTTCACGTTATCGTTATTGTTGCAATTTGTAATTTTTCACTTTTGCTTTATGTCCCTAATTTTGAATAAGCTTCATGTCCTCTTGTTCTGCCTGCTTTCTAGTGTCATGAAGAAGACTATGTCTCTATCAGTTTAAAAGGATCAATGGTAAGAAGGGAACATAGTTTTGCATGACTTGTTGCTAACTTATTGGTTTTGATGAGAATAAATAATGCAGGGAAATCTATAAATACCTCCCATGCTAGTGATTTAATGCCCAATTCCATCTTATTTTGGGTCGCCCATATGGAGGCATTTGATTGAAGACAATCTTCATCTTTCTTGTTGAACTCTTTGTTTCCCCTTCTCTCTTTGTATCTTGAGTGGTTGGCATACCGATGGTCTATCTTCAAGCACTTTTTATTATATCTTGTGCCTTTATTATATCTTGAGTGGTTGGCATACCGATCGTCTATCTTCAAACACCTTTTATCATATCTCGTGCCTTTATTATATGTTTTAAACAATGCTTCTATCCTTGTCTTCCAACCTTTTGAATTCATTCACGTTCCAATTATCATTATTATCTAGGTTAACAAAAAGGGAGTGCCTTCATTCTCTTACGACCTTCCCATTACCATCGAAGTCCAATGTATGCCATCCGATAATTGTATGAGGCCCATCACCATCGAAGTCCAATGTATGCAATCCGATAATTGTACGAGGCCCAAACCAGATGCTCCAATGATGCTTAGAACCTGTCTCCACTCAATATTATTCATATTGTCAAAGGTTGGAGGTATCAACACGAATATGTGTATCATATGTCACATTTTGTATGAGGCCCAAACCAGATGCTCCATAACCCGTCTCCACTGAAGATTATTCCTATTGTCAAAGGTTGGAGGTAT
The DNA here is from genome assembly GCA_031772625.1 of Pinus tabuliformis. Classification (NCBI taxonomy): domain Eukaryota; kingdom Viridiplantae; phylum Streptophyta; class Pinopsida; order Pinales; family Pinaceae; genus Pinus; species Pinus tabuliformis. The sequence goes on along the minus strand of CM062812.1, from coordinate 783,780,513 downwards.
CAACACGAATATGTGTATCATATGTCACATTTTTTACCCACATGCATGTGGGATACACGCTCTATTCAAACTATATAGATTACACATATGGCGTCGAAATAAAATCCTCAACTGGCACACCAGTTCGAAGGCTTTAAAAGCCTCAACTGGCACATGGTGATAGACCCATGCGACCATTTGAGTCGAGGCCTCTAAGACCGCCAAAGGAATCTTCCGTTAATGGAAAAGTGACTATGATATATATACAATATATTATGTTGTCTGGGATATAATTAACCAAGAAAAGATGAGACATATGTCAATGCATGTAATTGGTGCTCCTATCTAAGTCGACGATCAATACCAGCGCCCCAGATGGCCCGCAAATTGGAAGAAGGTTCGTTCGAATGAGCCCACACTACCAACATTAGCTCAGGTCACTAACAAACAAAGTAAATCTCACGTTCCTTAAATCGATAGCCATTTGGACAAGTTGTTGTGATTACGAAATATTATAAACATGTCGACGTTATATTTATAATCAAATAAGACTCACAGTTGGGACAGTTTAACTGGATCAACGTCTTTTGGAAGTTCTATTGACCACATTGAATGTCATTCAAACATTCAACATCTCTACACGTAATACAAGAAGTGCTCTCAAAATAGGAGTCAAGGGTTCACAATATTGACATGTGATTTGATGAAAAGCAAAGCTCAAAGACTGATACATGACGTAATGGGAACAAGACAAGATAATGTAGGTGACCATCCATGTCATTAACACATACAAATTCTCTTACCACAACGCCCACGATCACCCAAAATGAAGAAATTTCTGAAATGCAGTCACAGATGACATAGGATAACGATATAGAAATGTTGTATGCAATCTTAGAGCATTAGATAGTGACATTATAAGTGCAGGTGCTCTTGCATTTGGTATTGTTGAGCAAGCGAAGGTGTCTGGAAGGAATTAATGGAGAGGATTGGTACATGTAATAGCAGTTGGGTTGAGTCCTGTAAGAATTAATCAAAGATTATTGCCTAGTTGATCGGAATGTTCAGGAAAATTAGCAGGTTAGAGTGGCTTTTGATCATCATGGAGTTTCCTACACCTACATACAAATATGAACGCGAATATTTAAAGCAACAAGTCTCTGTGCATTGCTGGATGAAGCAAATAAATTTTTAAAAAATATATGGACATTGTAACTGCTCAGTTTTTGTAAACAAATTCCCACTTCCAACACCGAAATGCTTCCCGACTGTTCAGTGTTGAGTGAGCGTCTTGCGAGCAGAGAGACTCCCTTTTTAACTGTTTTCTTTCCTTTTCTTGTGCATTGACATTTGCAAGCAACTTATGATAGTTGTTGATCTCACCTTCCAGCTTTCCCATAGACGTGAGACAGAGTTGCAAGAACCAACAATGGTGAAGGAATAATTTTTTTTTTTTTTGGGTAAGATTTCCATGATTCATATCATTTACCGGTATTGATGAGTGATGGTCTTGTAGGAGACGAATCTCCTTCGAGTTAAACTAACTGTAACTTGTTCTTTTCCATTCTTGCACTTGCCATTGCACTGTAGAACTTTGTATTGAGAAATTCCGAAGCAATCCTTCAGAGTCTTGGTTTATTTATCTGTCTTAAAGTTTCCTAGCCATCCCACTCCTTGTGTCATTTCCTGTACAGGTCTCAAATTTGTTTTTTCTTATATCTTGTATTGCATATATCAAGATTCAACATGCACTGCACACGCAGGAAATTATAACCCAACGTTTTCCAATGAAAATGTAATAATAGAAAGAGATCAAATGTATATTACTTGCACATCGAGTTCGTTGTCATGCATTTTAACTTTATTGACTTATGTATAATATTTTGTGTGTGATTCATTACTAAAACCCAACCTTATATTCAATTATGATATTTATGTTAGGTTTTAGTTCCTTATCTTTCGTTTGTTTTGAGTTATAATTTAAACTCATATTTGTTGTATTGTTGTTTAACTTTTTAAATTTTATTTTCATTATCGTAATCAAACAATGGTATTTTTTTATTTAAATATATATAGAAAATGTAATTCTCATGCATTAATGCGACAACCTTTTCTTCTTTGATTAATTTCATTATATAATCATTTATATGCATTAAGGGTGTTATGTAAATACAATTTTTGTTTTATTTTATTTCTTCATATAAACCCTTTGTATATAAGTTAGTTATATTTTAATTAGAATTTAAATAGATTATAATTTCTTTTATTTAATTGTTGTTAAATAAATTATTAAATATAAGTTTATTTTGTATTCTTATGTGATTAATATTGAATTTGATATTCACAAATATAAAAAAAGAAAAGTAACCACTTAAATGTAAACAATTAAAATCATGCATGCATTAATAAATAAATAAATGTCTTCTCTTTTTCATTTTAGAAACTTAATCATTTAAATATCTCATATTCAAAAGGAGGGTGTTTATTTTAATATATTCATTGGTAGGGTTAAGGTAGGTAATTGTATTTTGTTTTTTTTTCATTTCTTTGTCAAGTTGTAAGCTTCAGGACTCTTCATTGAGGGAAACATTTTTTGACATAGACAAAATCGTAAGCACTAAGACTCTTCCTTGTGGGCTATGATTCTTGCAATACAGGTGGTGGGTTCAAGTTATGTCAGCCTTGGCGTGGTTTCGTGCCTAGTCATGCGGCTATAAACAATAGGGAAAGTATACCTGACACTTCTCGCTAGCCACTGAGAAGTTCAAAGGTGTTGGTGTCTAGAGCAAAACATCAACATCTTTTTGGCGACCATACTGAGGAGTAAGATTAGTTTTGGTCCTTAGTTTTTCATTTCATGCATACCATTATAGCTATGAACCTCAAGCCAACTTCGACCCTCTTTATCCCTCAAACAATGTTATTTGTGACAATTGTGATAAAGAAGAGTTGTATTTTGGCAATGAGGATACCCTTCTTAATTTGCACTACCAATCTTTCTTTTCAGACCCCACCTCTTGAACAACAATGATGATATGTTCTTTAATGAACTCCCAAAGGGAGTCCTTAATTGTGAAGAGTCGCGTCTTAATTGTGAAATCCCCTGTCATGGCATGGACAAAGATGAGTCGTTCTTTGACGAGCTTGAAAAGGAAGTCTCCCCTCCTGATCCTAGAAAGGCCTCATGTTTTCTTGATGTGGACGATGAGACTTTCTTTGATGAACTTGAAAAGGAAATCACCAATTTTTATCTTGAGAATTCCTTTTTAACTGTTTTGATCGAGCTTGAAGGATATATATTTGAAATGCCTATGGCTCTTTGTGATGTGAGTGATGTTAATGATCATATTGATAAATTTCCTAATGTGAATCTTGGGCATATTGCGCATGAATCTTTTTGTTTATCCAGTATGGGATGTTATTGTCAGTGCACACTTGTTGGTTGGCACGTCGACCAACAATACTTATGGCTTCTTGTTAAGCCATTTTCATTGCCACATACACTTCTTGGTTGGCAAGATAGTCATCCTTTCCTGAATGCCATCCAACAAGCCATAAACCTCACATGTAAGGTTGAAGACCCTTTCCTCTACGTCGATTTTCGTCTCGTTTGATCACAAGAAAGTCTTGAATCCTTAACTCTATACATAAATAAAATTTTAAATAAAAATAAAAAATATATAAATATAAATTTATTACAAAATGTGAAGTTTTATTTTCTTCTATTTTCTATGCTTTTGAGCTTCGCTTTTTTTTTTCACTTTGCCACTTTGCTTTCCTTGATTTCCTTCATGCTATGGTTATTGTTACAATTTTCAATTTTGTATTTTTGCTTTATGTCCTTAATTTTGAATAAGCTTCGTCAGCGGACACTTGTTGGTTGACACGTCGACCAACAATACTTATGGCTTCTTGTTAAGCCATTTTCATTGCCACATACACTTCTTGGTTGGAAAGATAGTCATCCTTTCCTTTCCTGAATGCCATCCAACAAGCCATAAAACTCACACGTAAGATTGAACACCCTTTCCTCTACATCGATTTTCATCTCATTTTTCACAAGAAAGCCTTGAATCCTTAACTCTGTACATAAATAAAATATATATATATATATATATATATATATATATATATATATATATATATATATATATATATATATATATATATTACAAAATGCGAAGTTTTATTTTCTTCTATTTTCTATGCTTTTGAGCTTCGCTTTATTTTTGCTTTGCCACTTTGCTTTCCTTCATGCTATAGTTATTGTTACGATTTTCAATTTTGTATTTTTGCTCTATGTCCTTAAGTTTGAATAAGCTTCACTGCTTCTTACTCTACTTGCTTTCTAGCATCATGAAGAAGATTATGTATATGTTAGTTTTAAAGGATCAATGGTAAGAAGGGAACATTTTTTTTGCATGACTTGTCACTAACACTAATTTTGATGAAAACAATGAATGCATGGAAATCTATAACTACCTCCCACACTTATCATTTAATAGCTTGTTTAATTTGATTTTCGCTCACCCATATGGAGGTATTTGCTTGAAGTCAATCTTCCTCTTGCTTGTTGACCTCTTTGCTTCCCCCTTCTCTCTTTGCATCTTGAGTGGAGATGCATACCCATGTGCGACGCCTCAAAACTTGTCTTCATTCACACAAATGATTTCTTGTTCTCATCCTATGTTAGTTTTAAAGGATCAATGGTAAGAAGGGAACATATTTTTTGCATGGCTGGTCACTAAAACTAATTTTGATGAAGACAGTGAATGCAGGGAAATCTATAACTACATCCCACACTTATCGTTTAATAGCTTGTTCGATTTGATTTTGGCTCACCCGTATGGATGTATTTGCTTGAAGTCAATCTTCATCTTGCTTGTTGACCTCTTTGCTTCCCCCTTCTCTCTTTGCATCTTGAGTGGACATGCATAGCCATGTGCGACGCCTCAAAACTTGTCTTCATTCACACAAATGATTTCTTGTTCTCATCCTTGATGTTTCTTACTTTGCCTCATTTCCTTTATCCCCTCTATATTCTTGGCTTGCATCCTCCCTATTGTTTTGGAATTTTTGCTTGTGCACCCCTGGAACCAATGCACATTTCTTGGTTGGCAAATGTTGATGAAAATTTTCGTCAACTTTCGCTAATGCAGGCTTGACTATGTCTATCACCTCACCACATCATTATTTGGAGCATTAATCTTGCATATCTTTTATATGATAAAAAATAAAAATAAAAAGGGAAAGCCTTACTATTCTACAAATTTTATGAAGCATTTAAGAGAAAAATATTTTCTTAGTTCAAATTGAGAATGCATTTAAGTCACCTGTATTCTCTCTCTCAATGCTCTTTACCATTAAGTCCTCAAATGAAAGGCAAAATATTTTGGTTTCCATGAGGAATATTGAATATCTTTTATTCTAAAAAGAAATAAATCTACAAATCTATCTTCAAGCCCCTTTTATCATATTTCAGGTCTTTATTATATGTTTTAAACAATGCTTTTATCCTTCTCTTCAAACTCTTCGAATTTATTCACATTCCAGTTATTATTATTATCCAAATTAAAAAAAAAAGAGTGCTCATTCTCTCTCGGCCTTCCTATCACCATTGGAACTATCACCATTGAAGTCCAATGGATGTCATCTGATAATTATATGAGGCCCAAACCACATGCTCGAGAACCTGAGTCCACTCAAGATTATTCCTATTATCGGAGGTTGGAGGTATCAACACGAATATGTGTATCATATGTCACATTTTACCCACATGCATGCAAGATATATGTTAGATTTCAATAGGGATGGTTGAGAGGCACTTGAAATCACTGATTTGGTCAAAAAAAGAGCACATCTTGAGGGTTCTATGGTAAAGGGATATATGGTATATCAAACCATGGCTTATATTCATCAATATAGTGATGACATATGAAAATGTATTAATGTATTGGATTGCATTTGGGATTTCAACTCCATGGACGATTTTGAAGGGGAGCACCTATTGGGGAAAGGTAGAATGAGCAAAGTGAGATGTAAGTAGATAGTGGATATTTATAGCACATTTGACTTGTTTATTTTTATGTATATCGTACTTACTTAATTTTTAGTCTTCTTGCATAATCGATTATTAGGAAGGTATAACATGGTAACTAATATAATATGTGTGAATTGTTTTATTTTAATACATCTAGTTGAGAGTGGGATGCAATACATTTATACATTGTGAACAATAAATATTGGATGAAGGTATGGATTGAATGATGAAAACGAGCTAATAATGGTAGGTTATCATGGTATGGTGTGCCTTCATTGGTCAAAGAAGCTCAGCATAGTGGAGATGCCAATCTTACACACAGGGAAATTGATTTAGCATATGGTTTAAAATATTATCAGCCAAGCATATTCACCCATACTACTTAGTTTTTTCACAATTATATTGATGCAACATATGGCGTGTTGTTTTCTTAATTTTAAAATTTTAAGTATAAATATGTATGCTTATGAATTGACAATGAATTTTGTATGTGTTTAATGTATTGTAGTTGAAATGTTGTTTTCTTAATTTTAAAATTTTAAGTATAAATATGTATGCTTATCAATTGACAATGAATTTTGTATATGTTTAATGTATTGTAGTTGAAACACCACAACTAAATGTGGTGCAATGGCTGCAACTTTTGCATCAAAAGGTTGAATGAAAATATGAAAACTTCTAATAGTGGGATAACTGCAGTATTTCAAGTTATCAATGTTTCCTCTAGAGGTGACAAACATCCAGAATTCTCTGAGAATTGATTCTATGGGCATATGCAAAATATATTTGAGTGTGACTTTGAATCATTCAAAAGAGTTGTGTTCGATGTAAAATGGTGTAGGCTACGAATCCATGAACATGACCCTGATAGAATTGTTATTGAGCATGCTAATGAATTTACCATGGTTGATACAAGGAATCTTGAGCCAGGATCAGAGCCATATGTTCTTCCAAGCCAATGTGAACAAGTATTTTATGTAGACATTCTACGTAAAGTGGTTTGGTCATTGTTGTTAGATATGATCCCAGAGGAAGGTCTGTAAAGTATATTGTAGTGGAAGAAGATGATGTAGAGGAGCAGGTGGTTCATGTAGTGTTAGACGAAGATATCGAAGAAGTTCAAGGAATATATGTTAATCAAGACAATGTTAATTTGGATGAACTATTTGATATTGACATTGTGTCAAATGAAGAACTTGAAGAACTTGAACCAAATGTATAAGAGTATGTTCTAGACAATGATATAGATGATGATGATGATGATTTTGATATGGTGAATCCTTTGTACATGAATTATGAATTAGATTATACATATGAAGTGATAGATGAGGAATAAAATTAATGATATCAAAATTTTGAAAAGTATGAGGTATGCATTTATATGTTTTCAATTGGTTTGTTCGCTTCCATTCCCTTAAAAAAATCCTAGTTTTTATGTTTGAATGTTATTGTGTTTCTTTCAAATATATTATAGTAGATATATTGGGTATGGGGAATTGAGAGTGATGTGAGGGGGGGGAGGAGCCATATGAGCTTCCACTTTCACGTGGTTGGCCTTGTTAAGTAGATAATATATTATTCTTGAAACGAAGAGAAGCCCAATTACGTTTATACCATAATTTCCAATTTTCACTTTAATGGTTTGTTAAGAAGATGTACTGAATCAGTTGGGCGATGGGTGAACCAGGAAACATGGCAGTCGGGTATACATGAAAAGTAAGTTTGGCCCATGATTTTCCATGAATTTAGTTCCCACCAGGGTGTACCATAATAATTTTTATAAAACTGACTAACTTAATGTTTAGGTGTTAAAAATTGGTTTAGAATTGATTGATTATGTAGCATGGACGCACTAACAAATGATAATATTTTGTTTTCATTGATGAGCTAATGATTTTTGTTGACTGATTTGCATAGCAAGGAAAACAATCGTGCCCTAGATGCACCCGCATGAAGGCAGAGCACCCAGGTGCCCCTGGGGGCGTCGCGAGTTGGGCACACTAGGATGTCCACCCAGTAGGGGCACCCGTGCGACAAGTTGTTGGGTCGACCCAACTTGGAAAGGGGCACACGGATAAAAGAAGTAAGATCAACCCATAACTGCCCATGAACAGAGTTCTCACCAAGGGGTCTCATAATGATTTTTAGAAAATTGACTAAAGTAATCTTTGGGTCTTAAAAATTGGTTTATAATTGATTGATTATGGAATATGGTACTAACAAATTATAATATTTTGTTTCCGTTTATGAATGAATGAAGGCGAAGTACCCATGGGGGCATCACATGCTAGGCACGCCAGGGCGCCCGCCTGGCAAGGGCGCCTATGCGACGAGTTGTTGGGTCAACTCAACTTAGTAAGGGGAACCTGCACAAAAGAAGTAATGTCGGTCCATGACTTCCCATTAACAAAGTTCCCACAAGGGGGTCTCATAATGAAGTTTATAAAATTAAGTAAATTAATGTTTAGGTGTTAAAATCAGGTTTATAATTGAATATTGAGCATGTAGCATGGAAACCCCAGGGCACACCCACACAAAGGAGGAGCGCTCGGGTGCCCATGGGGGTGTTGCGTGTTGGGTACACCAGGGCGTCTGATGGCCATGGGGGTGTTGCGTGGTGGGAATGTAAGGGTGCCTAACGCCCATGGGGCGTCGCATGTTGGGAACGTCAAGGCACCCGACACCCATGGGGGCATCGTGTGTTGGGCATGCAAGGGGTTGTGTGTTGGGCATGTTAGGGCGCCTGCCCGGATGGGGCGCCTATGAGACGATTTGGTGGGTTAACCTGACATGGAAAGGGGTGCCCACATAAAGGAAGCAATGTCGGCCCATGACTGCCCATGAACAAAATTCTCAAAGGGGATTCTCATAACGATTGTTAAAAAATTAAAGTAAATTAATGTTTATTTGTTAAAGTCGGTTTATAATTGAATATTGATCATGCAGTATGAAAATAAAAAATGATAATATTTTGTTTTCATTGATGAGCTAATGATTTGTGTTCACTGATTTGCACTGCAAGGTGAATGCTTGTGTATGCCTGCATGAAGGCGGGGCACCCAAGCATCCATGGGGGCATCGCGTGTTGGGAACGACAAGGCACCCATGCAACAATTTGGTTGGTCGGATTGACTTGGCATGGGGCGCTCGCACAAAAGAAGTAATCTCGGACCATAACTTCCCATGAGGCTAGTCAGTCAAGATCCAATATTGGCATTCATGGTTTTATAGGCAAAGTTCTAAGGTAAGGCTCCGAGCTATGACCAACGAGATTTGTCGATCTCCTCAAGTCCAATCAAAGTATCCAATGGCAAGGATCCACAAGTTAAACCCACTAGCAAGGGGTGAATATATCATTATACAATAGGCCTATAGGGTCTTTTGTTCAAGTTAGCCTCGATCCTCTCTTAGGCATCTTCTTCTAATTGACACATAAAACTATATCTATGCACTTGTTCGTTTAATATATACATAAGATGCCTTTCAAATATTCCTTATAGTGACTTATATTTCCCTTTTGATGATAATGATATATACTTCTTTCACAAGCTTGATACTTCCTATAATATTGTCTGCAGTAGAAGCTTCCGAGGTGCTAAGTCAAAAAAAATCTACTCAAGGTGATATATTGATCCTCTTCTTGAGTTCAGGTCAAAGTTTTGTAGTTGCTCAACGCTTACATATAATTTATCCTGTTTCTACCTTTAACAATAGGTCTATGCCCTTGATATATTTGTAGCATTCTATTGCAATTTTGTCTCTTTAGGGCTTTCAATAGTCCCAAAAGGATGCGAAATTGATCTTCCTTCAAAGTGTCACAACTCGATTGAGTGAGATGTTTCTATTTGGAAATACTTGTATAAATCTTTGAAAATTTGTAGGTAATTGTGGTCCTTTAGGGTCACTAAGATTTGGATCATACCTTCTAAATGAGCCTACAATGCCTCTATATAGTTTAGTCCTGGTCCTTCTTAAAAGTAGTTTTAGGATGATTGAATGGGAAGTACTCATCTAGGGGAATTTCAAGGAGTTTTAGGATGATTGGCAAATGCATTGTAGGGCTCAACTGCAAGATATGTTTGATGGCTACTATGTTGATCTTTGCAAGAAAATGTAGAGGTTGATAGATCAAATCATAAGACAATACATGAAGATTATCATATTATGAGTCATGGATTCTTATGGTTAACTAACACCTTTTATTGAGTATTGAATGTCATGAATTGACATTAGTTGTTTCAAGATGCTCTTCTACTCACAAAAAGATGGATTGAATGTGTATTAATGATATTTATTTAATACATCCTATGACAAATGATAAAATTATCATCTAAAGTCTACTTATACTAATTAAAATTACATGAATTCTTCTAAAAATGGAACCATTAGTGTAATTTGATTATTAATTAATAAAAATAATCGTTATTTTTTATCACATAGTTGTTGATTTTATTTTTTTAAATTAACAATTATATTATTAAATCAAAAACACATTATATTAATTATTATATTATTAAATCAAAACCATATTATACTAATTATCGTATTATTAAGTTATTATTATTATTAATTCCTATCTCGTATATATGTTTTTGGCAATCATTGCATATGGTTTTCACATAGATTTTGAGTTTTCTCGGTGGCTCCGCTCCCTTATATGTTTTTGGCATTTCATTGCATATGGTTTTCGCATAGACTGTGAGTTTTCTTGGTGGCTCCACTCCCTTATACATTTTATTCTTGCACCACACCCGAGGGTTTATCGGTGGCTTTGCTCCCCACTTTTGATTCTTGCAACAGACCTAGGGTTTCTCGGTGGCTCTGCTCCCCACATTCGATTCTTGTAGTAGACCTCGGGTTTTCTTGGTGGCTCAACTCCCTACATTTTATTCTTGCAACAGAACCAAGGGTTTCTCGATGGCTGCACTCCCCACATTTGATTCTTGCAACAGACCTTAGGGTTTCTCAGTGGCTTCGCTCCCCATGTTCAATTCTTGCAACAGACCTCAAGGTTTCATGGTGGCTCTACTCTCTACATTCGATTCTCGCAGCAGACCTCAGGGTTTCTCAGTGGCTTCGCTCCCCACATTCAATTCTTGCAACAGAGCTCGGGTTTTCTTAGTGGCTCCACTCCCTACATTTGATTCTTGCACCAAACCCAAGGGCTTCTCGATGGTTTCACTCCCCACATTCGGTTCTTGCAACAGACCTTAGAGTTTCTCAGTGGCTTCGCTCCCCACATTCGATTCTTGCAGCAGACCTCAGGGTTTCGTGGTGGCTCCACTCTCTACATTCAATTCTCGCAGCAGACCCGAGGGTTTCTCGATGGATCCTCTCCCCACATTCAATTCTCGCAACATACCTCAGGGTTTCTCAATGGCTCTGTTAGGCTACATTTGATTCTTGCAACAGATTTGAGGGTTTCTCGTTGACTCGTCTTCCTACATTCCATTTGGCGTTCTCTTGAGTGTTTCTTACTGGCTCCTCCCTACATTCAATTCTTACATACTTGAGGGTTTCTCAGTCACTCCTCCCTCCATTTCATTCAGTGTTCGCTTGAGTGTTTCTTGGTGGCTCCTCCATAAATTCAATTCTTGCAAACTGGCCTGGGCAATTCTCGATGGCTCCTCCCTACATTTGATTCGGCATTCCCTTCATTGTGCAGACTCCTTCAAGAATCTATAGTAGCTAGTAGATTTAGGCATAAATGTTAATAAATGGTAAGTCCACATTCCTTCTTGAACACCTGCAATTCTAGGGTTTTCAAAAAATTGTCACAATAGGCACAATTGAGACCATTTATGCCCTAAAACAAAAACTAATTTTCTCAATGTATGCATTAATAAGAGAGTAGTATCATGGTTATCAGTTAATTAATATATTCATTCCTTCTTGATTCCTTTCTTTAGTCATGGGCTACGACTTATTCATTCATCTGTGAATATATTATTTAGTCGTGGGCGGCAAGACGCGGTGAACCAAGAAACTTGTCGGTGGTAACATGAAACCAATAAGTTCATACGTGGTACCTGGAAGATGATATGTGGTACCCAGAAGAATCATAAGGCAAGTTAGGGGAAAGAGTCAATATACCAGTGTTGTATCCCCACTCCGGGCTATTTTGGACTATAATTCTAAGTGGTTTGGCTTTTTTTTCTTCGTCATGTCTTCATTGTTCAAGCTCAACCAACAACTTAGCTTTGTGAAGACCATGGCTATTCAAACCCTTGCAAACAGTAATATTTTTCTCTTCCAAAGTTCACTTATTTTGAATGCAAGATTGTGGTTTTGGACTTGAGAATAGGGCTACGTATAGTGCCTAGAACTATGATCCAATTAGCAATGAGTTCGATCTTGAGAGGATTCCTTTCTTGACTGTCCAGTCTCTTGAAATAGGCTTAAGATACCTCTTCTTACTTTTTAATAGGATTGCGCTTACTAAGGTCTCGTCTCCATTGTCGACATTGTTGTTCTAGGAACTTGTGTACTGTGGTATATTGGCACCCCCTGTTTTATATATTCCACCTTTGTTATGCGACCTCATTGCATGGTATAATTGGAAAGGATGGCGTACATATATATATGTATGGCTATGTATGTATGATGATCTTATTGTAACATAATACAACATCGTTCAACTATACAATCTATTATATTGATATGATATTAGCATGGCGTGATTTACACATTGCAGTTCAGTATTGGTGTGACGCTACACATGTGTGTAAAATAGTAGTATGGCACCATGTTTGATTTATTCACTACAGTTCAATATGCAGCACAATAGTGTGGCACCATGTAGCAAAGGTATCCATGCTATCATTTTTGAAACCTCAAACCTTAGTGACAATATTAACATTGATAGAGTTTATAATATCACAGTAATGACCATTCAGATATGTCAGTGGTTTCAGTGTTTCTATGGCCAATGTAAAGTTGTAACAAGTGTCCCTATATGTGAATTCTTTACTTCTTATGTTCCTTTTATTTATTTTGTATTGTTATTGTTATTTCTATATAATTTCACATAATGTTATAATTGTGCGGTGTCATTCCATTATCATTATTATTATGATGTTTTTATCATCAAGACAATGCCAATAAAGAAAATCACAATGCAAACAAGAACACCAGAAATAGGCTCCATGCCAAGGAAAAACCCTTGCATAGGGGAAAACCCATAAACTTCTCTTCTTTTAGAAATTCAAGGAATACTTCCAAGACCTTTGATCAAGACAACTCACCAAGTGATAAGCCAACCACCCAAACAGCAATATTATTTATTTAACTCGGTCTAATGCTCTTCTTTGGCTCAAAATTTGAACAGAGATAGCTTCCTTCCCAAGTATGTGAGCTTGCCAAACAAAGAATTAATTCCCAAGTCAAACAAATAGACTTTTCTTCCTTTCCTCGCTATCCTTCTCTTCTTTCTCACTATGAATTTTTCTCAAACTTATTGAAGAGTGTGAATTTCTTACCTATCTCTAATGAGGTCGAATACCTCCCTTTTATATAATATTTTGGTGAAGTCCAATGGCCTCTTGTGGAGCCGACTTGATGGGTTGGTTGACCCATCACTTGGTAGATTCTAGATCTCATTTTTACATTTAAAATATATATTTTTTCATCAATTCAAGAGCCCTTCGTGGGACTTTACATCATGACCTTTACTTTTACCTTGTCACAAACTTAGAGAACACAAATGGATGCTAAACCTAAGACAAAATAATCAATGGGAAAGAAACCCATTCTTGAATAAATAATTTTCTTCTGCAAAAATACAATTTTCTTATTTTGTTCTTTTGACAAGTACATTGATTACATCAAGTCATGGTACATATACAATTATGAAGATTGAAGACAAGTAAGTATTCACTGAAAATTCATAACATTTCCACTCATGGATTTCGCAGTCTACATCCACCATCATTTGAGATTAATAATAGGCCTGAGACCTCTCATGTGGCACTTAATGTGGATGTTTTGTGGGTATGGGTGTCCATAACATGACATGTATCACTATCCCAATGGAAAGTGGGTCAAACTATACGTTTGGCACTCTTTGTCATTTCCCTCCATTAGAGTGTGATTAAGGATTGAGGAGCATAAAGGTTCATTACCTGTTCCAAAACCAAGCCACAATAGTCATTGGTATAGGACAAGGCTTGTCAAATCCTATGGGAATGGTATTTATCTTGTGGTAGGAAAGGACATTTCTCTTTATCAAGTTGAGGAATTTCTCAACAAAACATTAGTCAATAAGTTCTTCAATTGATGTGTTAATATAGGTCATTTTTCTTTGTGTGTGAAATACTTTGGGTTTCGTTTTCTCATGTATAATGCCATCAATCATTTCACATTGAGAGGATGGCATGGTTTTATCCTTTGGTATGAGGAGGGATCATGGAAGATATTGGCGTAAAAGTGGTTATTAATGAATCATTGTTTTCTTGGGCTTATACTATGGCACCCTTTTTTTTATGTGTGGATATGTATAAATCATATAAATCTTTAGTGGCTCTTCATATTCAACACAGGCTTCTCAGGAGGGAAATTCACGCAATGGGGACTATTACTTCTTAAGGAGGGAGGAATGATCTGAATGGAAAATGGAATCTACCAATTATATTCATCCACCCATGGAATTTACCCATAGTATTTTAAGTGTATAAAAAAATAATTTGTATCCAAATTATAAATTGTTAAGAATTTTAATTTAATATCACAAAAGAAGAAAAAATCATGTTCTAATGCAAAATTGCAGGGAACACAATTCAAAGATACTCCCACGTAGGAAGACATACAACTTGCTTTCAAGTATGGTATCAATTCGTGGTTGAACGGACGACAAGCTTAGCGTATTCACAATCTTCCAGCATCGAACATAACACTTAGGCAAATAAAAGCAACGAATAACATTTATAAATCATTACTTGTACAATCTATTGGTTATTATTTTTGGCCATAAAGTAATGTGCTTGATTGTAAAAAGCAGGCAAGCAATGTACATACAACACATGAGCCTACTAATGGTGGAGTGCCTAATCTTGAGACTGATGTTCAGCTCAGTATTGGAGGTATTTCATGTGTTATAAAAAAATTGTAGTATGGAATACAATTAAAAATATTTAAATGCAAATGGTGTATTAATTATAACCTTTCTTGTTTCTACACCAGATCATGTACAGGATGTGGCCAGAGAAGAGGAGGAACATATGGCCACATATGAAAGTATTTCGCATCCCTCCACTACTGAAGCAAGTAAGGGATACTCTAATCATTTTTTTATTAATAAAACATTAATAATAATAATAACTATAAATAGGAATTTAACTTTTCTTCCGTATTGGAGTTGATGCTCTGCCCCACTTGCAGCAACATAATCATAGGACTAGGTCAACATCAATAAATATTACACCAGAGACCACAACAACTCAAGGGGGAAAAGATCAAGACATCCTCGCGAAGTTCATATTAAAAAAGAGAAAGAAACATGATAAAAAAATGATTTCACTTATTTATTTAGAGCCTATTTTTTTTAGTAGCACATTTTTAACTGAGAGGTTGCATTCCTCATGACTTTGTGATTTTTTTGTTGCAAAAAATTAGAACTATTTTGTTTCATATTATGTAAACATATGTTTTGTGATACAAGAAGGGTGTAGAATACCATATATTTGATAAATTTGTGGTATAAGCCAATTAACTTCATTACGAACACCAATAACCTATAATTAGATTCTTGTGTTAAACTAAGCCTTTACACAATCTATGTCTATGATAAGTCAACCATCTATTAATTGGTATACCTATCCCACTGCACCATACACTATAATGCTCCTAATTTAGGTGTTAGCTACTCCTGCTTCAATGCCTAATCACAAAATTTGTGATTATGATGAAAATTTAAGTACATATGTGTGTAATGTCCATGATGGAATGTAATTGGCATCCCCAAATTTCCCGTTAATGATTATAATAACCTTAAAGGGGCTACCATTGGTCAGTCGTCATCATCTCAGAACGACCTGACAGATGAAAGTTTTCCATGTCAGTCATCATCACTTCACACTATCTCATGAATGGCCCTTTCTACAGATTATATGCATGAATTTATGGAAGGACATCCCCTCTACCTATCCTATGATTGATTGTGACAGCAAGTGAATAAAGGAAAATTGACAGATTTTTTTTACAAGATACCCTACTTATAAATTGTACTTTGTTCACTTGTTCTCATAATCAATCATAGGTTAGGTAGAGGGGATGGTCTACCATGAATTCATGCATATAATCTATAGAAGGGGTCATCTATGAGACAATGTGAAGTGACGATGACAAACATGGTAAATTTTCATCTGTCGAGTCATTTTGAGATGGTGATGACAGACCAATGCTATCCCATTCAAGGTTATAATCATTGATGGGAAATGTGCAGAGGACAATTCATACATTCATCATGGACATTACACTCATGTGTACTTAAATTGTCATCATAATCACATATTGTTGTGAATTGACAACCAATATATGTTAGAATTTTGTTAGACTAATATAGATTAGAAAATGAAACCAATATATAGATCAGTTACAATAAATATAATAGAAATTAATATAATAACCATTCCAACAGTGTCGACTAGTCTATATTGAGACTAATCTTGATGGTTCATGGGATGGTGTATCAACTCGTCTCATGCTTTATCCCAATAATTATTGAATTTCATAATATTTCTTTGAGGTTCTATTCAAATTCTAACAATTTATAAGATTTGTAGTCTTCCACTATTTGCACGGCTCTCTAGCTTCAAGTGGTACACTAATTCTAGGTTAATTAATATATGTTTAATGAAGGTAGTTTATTAGAATATCTTGCAAACATTCTATAATAGGTATGGGATCTTATAGTTATTCATATTCTCATTTTCTTTGTTTGATCGATATTAGAAGTCTCATGCTCATAACACACACACACATACACATATGCCAATATTTGTCCAATATTAATCATTAAGATCTATGCATTGAACATAGGTCTTGGCTTCTATAGTCTTGTTCAGACTTCGAATCTTATATATGTGTGTGTACGACCGCTTTGTCCTATTCAAGTACAGTGATTACAGTTTTCAGACTACATCTGATCTTTTAACAATTTGTTTTCAAACTTAATTTGGACACCCTGTTCAAAAAGTGAATTTCAGTGTTTAATCATGATCAATATTTGTTTCTGGATTTTTGAAATGGTGCAACAATTCAAATGCCTAGTTTCAAAAACAATTCTCATGCATGTCGTTTGGATGAGACCTAATCTATTGAAAGATAAATGTGCAATTATTAATTTTTCAATGCTATTAAATTTCTCATTTTAAGCATTTAAAAAACATCATAGACTACACTCTTTCCTAAATATTTTATACAAAACCCTCTTATCTATTCCCCTAAACATTAAGTATTTTGTGTTTATGATTAATGAATGAATGTTATATGTTAATGAATAATTGTTATATGTGTCTTTATGTATATGACATCGTTTCATATTATGTAAACATATTTTTTATGATAAAATTATTGAGTTGAAATATTGTGTGGATTTACGAATGAATGAAAGTTATATCTTAATGAATAATTGCTATATGTCTCTTTATGTACATGACGTTGTTTCATATTATGTAAACATATTTTTTATGATAAAATTTATTGAGATGAAATATTTTTTGGATCTTTGAATGGATGAATGAAATTTATATGTTAATGAATAGTTGTTATATATCTCTTTATGTACTTGACGTTGTTTCATATTATGTAAACATATTTTTTATGATAAAATTTATTGAGATGAAATATTTTGTGGATTTACGAATGAATGAATGATTAGTTGCTTCCACCTTCACATGGTTGGCCCTGTTCAGTAGAGAATAAATTCGGATTTGGATAATCTTGAAGCAAAACACCCTTAATCCAACATAGCAACAACAAATTCAATGTTGACGTCGTTGTTGCTTTGTTAAGTGGAGGGAGGTTTGCTCAACCAAGATTAAACTACTCCAACAATTTATTCTCGAAACCAAGAGGAGCTCATTCAAGTAGTCATATTGTCTATATTAGAATCTCCATAATAAAATGATTTTGTTTCATATTGTCCATATTAGAATCTCCATATTTCCTTTTTTGCCCTCTTCTTAGCAAATACAATGTTCATCCATTGTAGCATCTCCACAATCCATTAGTGATTCATGTTTAAAAACAAAATGACAGACATTAACAAAACCTAGAACTGATCTTCAAAACTTTAAAAAATCAAACAATTACCACAATATCAAAATGGAAAAGTACAATTTTGCAAATACTTCTCAAACAAAGTGTCAATATTGATAAAGAGAGCCAATATTGCCTCCTGTCTTCACCGATAGCGTTTGGAGCATCTATGAATTCCAAACATACTCCTGCATAGATGTCATACATGCTACTAGTGAAGATAAGAGGCAATATTGGTTTTCTTGACCGGTGTCAACGAGCCTCTGTATGAGAAGTATCTACAAAATTACACTTTTATGTTTTGATATTGTGGTAATTGTTTCCTTTTTTAAATTACAGTGTCAACTAGTGCACAAGGTAAATAAAAATCTAATGTTATTTTTATTAATGAATAATAACAAAAAATATCAATTTCACATTTCTTATTTGTTACAGTTGATGATCCACCCCTTTTGTGGTAGCCTCAACAATGTCATGAGTACACAACTAGGTCGTCAAGAATAAAGAAAAGAAAAAGAAATAATTGTAATCGTTATATCATTAGAAACATCACGTACCATATTATGAAAACATATTTTTTTATGATAACAAATTTTGAGATGAAGTATTTTGTGTCTATGATTAATGAATGTTATATGTTAATGAATAATTTTTATATATCTATTTTAAGTACATGACGTCGTTTCATACTATGTAAACATATTTTTTATGATAAAATTTATTAAGACAAAATATTTTGTGGATTTATGAATGAATGAATGGATGGATGTTTGCTATTTGTTTTTTTATGTGACTTAATATCTTACTTTCAACTATTTCCTATATAGTAGATAGATTGGGGGGAATTGAGAGTGATGTGAAGGGGGAGGGAACATGAGAGATTCCACCTTCACATGGTTAGCCCTGTTCAGTAGAGAATAAATTAGAATTTGGATTATCTTGGAGAAAAACACCCTCAATCAAACAAAGCAACAAAAAATTCAATGTTGACTTTATTGTTGCTTCGTCGAGTGGAGGGAGGTTTGCTCCAAAAGTAAATTACTCCAAAAATTTATTCTCGAAACCAATTGGAGCTCATTCAGGTATTCATGCACGCAAATATTTTTAATTATTATTTATTCAAACAATTAATTTTAATATTTGGTCAAATTTAATTTTATTTTGTCTCATTGGTCTCATGAATATGTGTAGGACAACTAGTTTCAATTTGGATGTTGAAGTGGAATAATTGTGTGAAGCAAAGATCTCAAAATGGTAAAAGTTTACGTGAGACAACAAAATTTGTTCGATATTTGTTGTGTATGTCTTGGCCAAGAGGGAGTTACATAAATTTTTATAAGAAATAACAAAGTTTTCCATGAAAAAAATTCATGTAGTATTTGTCTTTCTTTGACAATTGTGTTTTTATTTGAGTGGAAGACCATAACTTTTGTCATTTTTCATGCAGGGCAGTGAGAGGAACTCTTAATCTATTAATTGGGCATAAGGCACTAGTATGATTTTTCTTTTATTTTATTAATTATTAATCGCATTTAACATCTCCTCCTTCCGTTGTTTTGCAGGTACTTTCATTCGCATATTTGGATTTGAAATATTAACTACGGTTGGAATCATATACGCGAAACAAAAAAAATAAAATATATATATAAATTGCTCAACTTTAGCCCACCAAGCACTTGGCTACCAGGTACGTGATTTAATTTTGTGTTGCATTAGATTTCAAGCAATTTTTTATTTCTACATTGCAAGTCTTCTAAGACCATACATGTTGAGAAAAACTAGGACAAACAGAATTAGGGTTTCTTTTATAATGTTTTCTCTTGTTATATTCACAATTCTTGTGATATAATGTTAGTTCAACATCATCATTATTATTTTGTGTTCATCATCAAGGTAATGCCAATAAAGAATATCACAATGCAAACAAGAACACCAAATAGGCTCTAGGCCAGGGAAAAATCTCTCCATTGGGAAAAACCCAAATAATTCTCCTTATAGAAATTCAAGGAAGACTTCCAAGACCTTTGATCAAGACGACTCATAAAGTGATAGGCCTGCCACCCAAACAACAATGATTCTCTGTATAACTCGGTCTGTTTCTTTTCTCTAGCTTGAAATCTAAATAGAGATATATTTATTCCCATATGTGCAAGATTTCCAAACAAAGAATTGATGCACAAGCCAACAAATATACCTTCTTGCTTTCCTCGCTATTCTTCACCTCTTTCTCGCTCTGAATTTTCCTCAGAGTTCTTGAAGAGACCAAATTACTTTTGTGATTCAAATGAGGTCCAATACCTCTCCTTTGTTGAGAAATTTAGAGCATTATGTGAGTTAGATTTTTCAATTTGATTTCTCTTATCTTGACATTTGCATGTAAAATTATATGTTGATTATGTTAGTGTTCCTTTCATCAAATAAATGCCAACATGAAGATCACAAATACAAGAACACAAGATGTAAGCACACAGCCAGGGAAAAACCCCTATGAAGTTCGATTTGTTACAAGACAATATGCATCCTTCTTCACCATGAACCAATCGTGTAAGTTGATGTCATCCACCAAGTTCTTATGCCTTCTCCTCTCCACACGCTTGGCTATATATATGGGATGTATGCAGAGCAAAGTTTCATGTCCCTTAAAGTCCTATGGGGTTGACACACGACACCCATGCAAGTTGACTCACCAAAATTCTTTGGCCGACACGCATCTCCTTCATGTATACATAACGATTCGTTCAAGTGTTGGTTGGGGTGTGCCTTTAACTAACTGCACCCACTCGTCGCACATGCTAAGTCATGTTCTACGGTGCTCACCCAAACTCATTGACCAATTAATGATGTGAGGCATGATTATCAATAGTTGTGCTCATACTCAACCCGTCTAAGTGCTCTCTACACAATAAACTTTTTGCACCAAATATTTCTCTATGCCATCTTTGCACACTTTGACCATTCTCCTCTCCACAATACCTAACGACTAAAGTTTCTCAATCCTTCTTCCTTCACACTCGGGGCCTTTTCTGTCCACTGCCTTCTTTCTCTCTATCCACATTTCATAAGGAGAGGGGGCAGTATGATGCCATCCTCCACTCAGGTTGCCCACTCTGACTCCAATGCTTGTCAAGTGTAGGCCAGTACTTCATTAGGCAGATAGTTATGACAATTAAGGGTGGTTTATATGGGCCTTCTCACGACACACCATAAGGAAACCAACCAATATGAAACAAGCATTCAATGTCCATGCAACAACCAACCACAAGATTTCCCTCTTAGAACCTTGGATTCGTATGTCCCTCCATTCAAGCCAGACATCAATTTATTTTCACAAATAAATCATTTACATAACTAGGTTTATATACATGGGTTTTTATAGAAAAAGAGTTGTTACATATTATCTTGTTCTAAAGTATCTTTCCATCACACAAAATACTCTCTTTTGATTGTTGTTGATAACCATAACTCCATAAGCCTCAATATCCTCTAGCTTCAACTCTGGGTGATCAACAATGAAGGATGTTATGTGTGATGGCACTCTTATAGTCTTTAATATATATATATTAACATATATTAACGCATATCTCCATTGTCAGTGAACAAACTTGTGTATTATATATATTTTTTAGTCTTTTGTTAGTCATATTCTCCTCACATTCACATCAAGTACAATTGAGGCACCAAATTGCATCATCCACTTTGGTCAATATGGTCCAATATTACTCAATAGTAGTTCTTGGATAGGTATTAATGTGCATTTGGAAATTGTAGCAAGCATCATTTTAGAGAGGGTACATTAGGATTGCAAGTTAACCATCCTCAGCGTTGTTTACGTTGCACATTCTACACATTGTATTACTTCACTATGCCTTGCAGGTAGTTCAAATTCCAGTATCATGATTTGGTTTGAGTGAGTTGGTTTTGGTTATGATAAAGTTCAATTTTCTAGTGAAGTTGAGACTAACCAGGCTATCATCATCCATATTGTTCAACAGTCCAATTTCAGTCAAACCTAAGTAATATTAGTTGTTGGATCGTTATTGATGTGCATTTGGAAATTGTAAAAGGTATTGTTCCAGAAAGGGCATATTACGATTACAAGTTGACCATCCTTAGTTTTGTTCCTATTGCATATATTTTACATGTTATATGTCCTCACTATGCTTTGGGGGTTGTTCATCTTCCACTTTCTAGTCTCACAATTTGGCCATGTTCATATTACTTTTCTAGTCACTAAATCAGTATGTTTGTCTTTGTAAATTATGTTAGTTTTCAAAATGATTTTAGTTTTAGGCTTTAGCTTGACATAATTTTTATGGTAATTCATTTTATTGTTGATATCATAGCAAGATAAAGGACTCTGCTGGGATGGGACCTTCAGAAAAACTAAATATTGAGGCTCATGAATAAAAAAACATTTCCAGTGAAACCAAGTGAATTGTGAACCATGATATGTGATAAAAAAAATAAAGTTGGAGTACATAAACGAGTACCTCCATTCATGAAAGTCACCAAGGCACTACCTATGTTTGCAAGCTTGTTAAATTTGCTTCATTATGTTAAAAGAGTAATGTTTATTTGTGGCTATTTTCTATTGACAAAGCTATTTGTCCACCAAAGGAGCCACTTTTGGAATCCATGTGGGGTCAGTTTGACCAACTCGTAGTCTCTGTGGAGAACACTGGTATACACGTGATATTCCACATTTGAATTCCAACCATTTCTTAAATCTTAATACTTTGTTAGGACAAATAGTAACAAAAATGTGATATTTTATGCATTTTAGTTTATGGTTGTAATGTTTCATAGTACACTTTTGGTACATGAACAACATATTTGATGAAACCACATAAATATTAATACTTTGTTAGGACAAATAGTAACAAACTGTGATATTTTATGGATTTTAATTTATGGTTGTAATGTTTCATAGTACACTTGTGGTACATTAACAACATATTTGATGAAACCAACATGGATTGTGCTTATGTTTTTCCTTGGACGTTGGTTTATCACCAATACTTGGTTATTTGTAATGTGATCTAAAAATGCTTGTAATGTATGTCTCTATATAGTCCATTTATGGTGAAAATGAGATGCTTGATTCTGGTTACAACACTGGAAGACACTTACATATTGAGTATGTCACCATATCAATGTCTTTATTGCCTTTAAAAAGATGTAGGAATTACTAGTGTTTAATGGAAGTACCGCTGAGAAACCTGCAAGAATCGAATGTATAAGAAAACTCATAGTCTATAATCTACAAGTATTGAATGTATAAGGAAGTGGAGCCATTGAGAAAACTCACAGTCTATGTATTCTTTTTAACGCATATCACCGTCGAATATTTGATGGCATAGACAGGTCGTTGAATAATCAACCACTGCCAATCAGAGTACTTGTCAGATATTCGACAACAGAAACGACGGACAAAAGCATTGGTACCTTAACACTCCTATCAAACAAAACTCTTGTCCGTCGCATATCAGGCGCTTCATTGTCATCTTTAAAGTGTCAGAGCGACGACACTTATGTCGCACAATATACTTATGTCGTCGATTACCTGACACCTCAACGTCGGTTTGTTTCGTCGGAAAAAATGACCTATCTGTCGAGTATCCAACACGTTACTGTCAGACTGAAAGAATCAAAGTGACAACACTTTTGTCGCAATATTTACTTATTTTGTCAATTACCCAATGCCTAAACGTCGGTTTTTTCCATTAGGCAAAACGACCTACTTGTCGAATATCCGACTAGAGATTATTGCATGACCTATCAGATATTCGACGTTTTATCCATCGTATAGCTGACGATTTGTGATGTCACAAAACCGACTTACAAACTTTAGTATTTTAAAGACCATTTCGGGCTTTTTGTGTCGGATAATCGACATCCGGACCATTCCATATCCTCCGATAACTAAACTGTCAACTATTCGATAGAATTTCAACGACAATTTGATAAACACCAATGTGTCGAATAGCAAAAGCCTATAAGTCGCATATCCAACTAATCATTGTTGTATTTTGGCCCCAATTTGGACTAGTGAAGGAGTTATAAGGAGTTAGCCACATTTGAATTTCCTATACATGATCTTGATGGATTGGTCCTGATTGAATTTGATTTCTTATGTAGAAATTAAGATTACTCCTCTAATGCCTAGAAATTAAAATTATTCTCTGCGACCCTAAAAGAAGCAACACTTTGTTGGTTCATGGGGATTGGTGGGAATTCCATCAAGACTTGGGAAGAAATGAGGAAAACATTATTGAAGAAATTCCAAGACTATTGTAAAGTGAGAGATATCAAACAGGAAATTTTAAAATGACACAAAAAGACGAGGAAATCCTAGAAGATTATGTTAATAGGTTTCAGTATAATTTGCAAAGAACTAAGAAAAATACATTAGATCTTGAAACATTCAACATTATTCTTCTTTAGGGAATTAGAAATGATTGTATAAATATCATATATCTTATAGGGGAGGAGATATTTTACAATTAATGTATGATGAAATATGTGAATTGTATATATGATATCATAGGGATAGCACCAAAACAAGTAAATGATTTGGGGGTGTGATTGCAAAGACCACTAAGTCATCCAATGGGGGAGTTACTCAAGCCAAGATAGAAAACTTATTAGATAACTTTAACACGAGTATTTTCAACTCCTTGAGCTCACAATTGGATACCTTATAGGAAAAAAAGAAGAAAGAGGAGGAAAATTTGGCCTTGGCTATTTTCTATTCTAAATGCAAGAAGAAACACCCCTTGCGAGAACGCCCTCTTGATAATATATAAATATGTGTTATTTGTATAAAAACATGTCACCAAATATTTTCCTAACTTAAGGCAACATACCAAGGAGCCAATGAGAAAACCAAACAAATGTGTTTTGTGGCTCAAAAATGACCCTAGCTACCTTGACCACCTAGTATAATGCAAGAATTACCACAAATTTCTTCCATACCAATATCCACAACAACATTATCCTTTTGTATTGTTGTACCTTATGAGACAGTTTCTGGCTGTGAGGGAACCAATACCTGAGACTTTATGAAATTGTATAAAAAGATTGAAATTAATGGTCGAAAGTACAGACCATGAAGGCTTGTAACCAAAAGTTCTAGGTTTGAAACCCTAGCCTTCAAAAGCAAAATGGCCGGAGACTATGAGAGTTGCAGGGCGGAAATGTAAAGCAGAAAATGGAGACAAAGTTTTGACACAAGCAATTAAGAATATGTGCTTCAACTCCATATAAAGATTGATGGATGAAAAAACAGAATATGATTGAGATTTCCAGATGTCTTGCGTTTCATTAAGGGATTAAGATTAATTTTTAATAATTACAACGAAATTTTAATATATACAACGACGTAAATTCATTAAAAACATAAGCTAATGCTGCATCTTACACTGTCCAAGAGAGGAAAAACATATACTAATGATGAGACACATAAGAAAAACAATCATTGCAACACCAATGCTGAAATCAATATAATATATATTTTTCATGCTTCAACAAGATTCTGGTTTATAATACTCAGTACTAGACTCCCTAACCTTTCTCTGCCTCCTAACATAACTGTGATAACTGATTTTGGAAACAATTTCGGGCATTGTTTCTTGCTTCTCACCTTTCTCTGCCTCCTAACATAACTGTGATAACTTGATTTTTGAAACAATTTCGGGCATTGTTTCTTGCTTCTTCTTTTTTTAAAGATTTTGAAATAAATGTCATTTTAATATTATATATATAATATTAAATATAACTTTTTTTTAAACAAGACTTCGGCCTTTACAAATTTACAATACAAATTAAAATATTGCTTTTTTTAAATTAAGACACAATAGGTGCGGGCCCCATGAAAAACCACATGGTTTCTGGACATGATCAAACCACCTACGCGACCACCCTTAGTGGTTTCCGGAAAGGATGAGAGGTGATGCCGCAAAGATTTTGGATCGTCGATTATTTAACGAGTGGTTTGCACAATCCGCTTTCTGCAAGCACTCCTTGCTTTAACTTCCGTGCATTTAGCGGTTTCCGAAAAGGATGAGAGGTGATGCCGCAAAGATTTTGGATCGTCGATTATTTAATGAGTGGTTTGCACAATCCGCTTTCTGCAAGCACTCCTTGCTTTAACCTCCGTGCATTTTATGCCACCGGTGGGTCGTTGGATCTGAGCATTATAAAGTATGGACCATCGATTTTTCTAACTCCTGCAAGAGATATAAAATACGATTTTTCATTAACCTGTGAGCAAAAGAGTGGTAATAATGGAAAGATACCACAAATTTTATCACGGTATTCCGTCTAGCTGAAGGTTATTAATGTCAAATCTTGGGCAGTGTTTTGGTGCTTCTAAAGGTGGACTTGCACAAATCCATGATCGCATCGAATCTTCCAAGATCTTACCACACAAACATTATTTCAGCCGATATCAAATTTGCGTACAAATTATTCAACATAGGAAACACAAATCTGTATGTTCCAGCTTTCTCAATCATTCTGGTCAGCTTCAACTGCTCCATATACCTTGATAATTCCAGGGGCTTGGTTTCTTTGATATTCTATAGCAGAGTCGAAAAATTGGTGGCAATACTCCAAATGCCACAGAAGTGCACTTTGACTGTCGATTGCCTCCCACTATGGGAACGCCATACAGAGAAAGTCTTGTTTAGTAATTTTCCGCTATCCTCACTGACGATGATCTAGCCACCACCAAACCGCCCAAGTAATTCATCGTCCTCGGCTCCACTGATAGATAGATTGAGATTATCTCCATAATGGCATTCATTCCTTATGTTTTCATTTTTTTGGTGTCGGAGGATGCAGAGAAAACAATAAACTGTGTTCATTCTTGGTGATCGATATAACCGATCCCAGAATTCTCCATGGTCAGTCACTCGTAGTTAATTCAGTCAATGTTTTCATTCATCAATTGATTAGCTAATGCATTTTTTTCTTCTGGTGCAATAAGCTTGAGCTTCAAGTTTTATCCAAGAAATAAATTTTCATTATACAAATCGAATTCCAACAGAAAACCCAATTTGCAGGACGTTTTTTGCAAAAACTGGTGTTGAAGGAACTAGCGAAATCTCTAAAATTACTTTCAATTTTTGGAAATCGTTGGCGCTAAAGTCAATTGAGGGTATCCTACAAAAAACCCATGTTGCAGATTTTTAAAATTCGATACCAATTGCCCGGAAATTGATCCCGAAATTTACTGCCTGGAGATGCTGCGCTTTCTCACGCTTCAATGCCTTGAACCTTAGTAGTAGAAACTCCAGGAGCTGTTGTGTTGTTTCCAATCTCCTCAAACCTTCGATCTTTTGGAGAAAAATAATGGATCCACGTGTACATTGTAGCCGAAGTTGCATTCAATCAAATAATCTACTCAGAGAGAGGACGACTTTCAGCTGCTCCAACAGATTAATAATTTTCCTTGGGGTCAGTACATTTCGATTGATAAACATAAACTTTGAAAATGTATTAGTTTTCCTTTAGTTCTTTTTGAACTGGACATAATTAAAATTTGTGAATTCTCCAGCATTTTAAAGAGAGATAGATCTGTTGACCAACTTCTGTTTCAAAAGTACATGCAATAGTTTTCTCCCTGCTAAAATTGCTCCCCACAGAATTGCTTTCCTCTTCTATCAAAATGCAATCATGCTCATCAAAACATTGGTTTCTAGTTGATGCCTTGGGAAACTTACTGTTAATATGGGCATTCTCAGTTATATGCTTTGCACTTTTCTTTGTAGAATCTGGGCAATTTGCAGAATTAAGACTTGATTTCAGTTTTATCTCCAATGTCAACAAGATCCTCGATAGCTAATTTCAGAAATGCCCCTTCACCACCCTCGCAATATTTTCCAGCGCAGCAATGCCCATGATCTGCTAAACCAGGCCACTTTAAATTGTTTCATCCAATGTGAGCGCCAGCAAACATACAATGCATTACTTTTATGCCACTGTCATCATCGCTTTACTGAGCCAAATTAAGTTACAACATGTACAATGGCAGCAATGGTCTCCACACACCCATGGTTAACCTTGGCAGCAAGGATAGTGAGGGCCAATACTTTATGGGAGTCGACCTCAAGCATATGTGCCCCAACCACAATCCACAACCCAGAATCAACAACTATTATGGCTGTCCTCTTCTCGACATTTGTCGAGGCCATCTCTTATTCATTCCCAACCTATATCTAATTCGAACAATAAAGTAGCTCAACCTACCTACAATGTTGAGTTCCCAACTTGCCCAACTTATTTGTTTCTACTTTGAACTGTGACAATATCCAACTTCATTCAGGGAAGTTGTGGGTGATCAAAAGTCACCTCTTATTCAAGAACAAGATAATGGGGAGGAAAGCCATGAAATAGAAGATTATGACCCTCCCTCAGAACCACCAGGATCCTCCCCACAGAATGTAGATCAACATAAACCCCCAGAACCTACTACTCTTTTTCCAGACAATATCCAACTTCATTCAGGGAAGTTGTAGGTGATCAAAAGTCACCTCTTATTCAAGAACAAGATAATGGGGACGAAAGCCATGAAATAGAAGATTATGACCCTCCCTCAGAACCACCAGGATCCTCCCCAGAGAGTGTAGATCAACATAAACCCTCAGAACCTCCTACTCTTTTTCCACCATACCTCGAAAGATTTTCTATAGACAAGCCTCTAATAGAGCCAAAATTTGATCTTTTGGGAGAATTGAGAGATGTATGCGTAAAAATTCCTCTGTTTCAGGTAATTAAAGATGTCCCAATCACTACAAAGGTCATTCGGAAGCTATGCTTTAGGAAACCAGGGAGAAAGAAAAAGGAACCCTCCAACTATTCATTTTAGTGGGAAACAAGTTGATTTGATGTTAGGAAAGACCTTTATGACAAAATATGTAGATCTTGGAAGTCCAGTTCATATTGAAAGAAATGCTTTTTTGCAGAAGGGAAAAATGGTCATTTTCATTGAATAAAAAAAGAGTAGAGTCACAAAAAGAATCCCAGAAAAAGAACCAAGAGGAAACATGATATTACCAATACGTGCATATGATATATTAATACATTGACCTGAAAATCTTTGTTACACAGTAATTTGTCACTGTCTCCCTGTCAGTCTCCCTACTGTGTCATGAACTCCATTTGATCATGCTCCTGCTCCCTAATCTGGCCAAATGACCCACTTTGCCAAAGTTTATTTGATCAGCGCGACTGTTATTAAAATAACCGCGCTGACTGGTGGTTGATAATGCAACTGATGCGCTGCCAGCGCGGAAGCACACGGGTTTTCCGCGCTGGTCGATTTTCATGAGACAGCGCACCACATGCTTGTATTAAGCCGCGCTGACACAGCCTGCTCCGTTATTAAGATGCGCTGTCAGCGCTCCAGTCCAGTTATACACCCGCGCTGATCCAGTTTGGGCGGATTTGTTCCAACAGCCAGCCTTCCAGATGACTCCAGACTTGGTTGTTGGCCTGGTGAGTATCGCCCTCCCTTCTATGGCATGTCTGTTCGTCATTTGGAACCACCTTCCTTGAAGATAAGCTCATCCTCCCACCTTTCATGGAGACTCCTTCTCCTATTTAAACCTCTACCATTGCCATGAGCAGAGAGTTTTTTAGTTTGGATTGTGTGGAGTTTATAGTGCTCAGATTGCTGCTACTAGTAGGTAGTTGGTGTGATAAGTGTGGAATTGCTAGATAGCTCAAGGAAGGTTGTGAAGTGTTGCTTGTGTGAGAGAGAGTTCTTGTCTTGGGAGATCTATCTCTAAGGGTGAATGCTTAAGAGACTTGCTGGCTGGACCCTCCTGAGAAGGATTCGACGTCAGAACATTTGGTTGTACTCTTCTCTATTATTGATTAATAATAGATTACTACTATTATGGTTCCATTCTCATTTGTCTTTGCAATGGTTAATGTGAATTACGTCCTTTCTGACTTGATGTATAATTGCTTTTATTAGATTTCACGCTTGTGTTTGTCTTTCTCTTCGTGTGTGCAGGTGTCTATCCGCGGAGATCGTGGAGGATCGTGATCGGCCAGAGCGAGGGAGCGAGAGCGGCATCTCTTCATCAAACAATAGCGTTGGAAGCCAAGTAAGTGTCCATTGCCTACCTTTTACTTGCAATTAGGAACTTGCATAGTAGCATTGACTGATTGTTGCTAGACCCGTTCTGGGCTAGTAGGGATCGCCTCTATCCGTAGAGGGGATTTACCTCTTTAACAATTTGGCGACTCCGCTGGGGAGCTGGCCTTTGTCTCTTTTTGTTCATTCTTGTTTTGAGTTTGATTGTTACTCTCTTTTCAAAGATCAGGGGTTAGTCCTCTGTTTTAACCTTCCCGGTTCAATCTGGGAGGTGCCTTAATTGTTTAAAGAGTTATTGCCTTGGTTTGGGAGCTTTTGGCTTGTTTGTGCTTGTTTTTTAGCCTCAGCGCGGTTTATATCAAAACAGTCGCACTGACAGCGCATAGCTGTTTCTTTGACTCCGTGGTCATCGCGCTTGTACACGAAACAGTCGCGACGATTCTGAAAAACGAACCAGCGCGACTAATCCGTGTGCTTCCGTGCTGACAGCGCTTTGTTGCTACGCGTGACTTCTGGTCAGCGCATTGTTGCTGAGTGTTACCCGCGCTGATCCTGTAGAATTCAATTTGTTTCAAATTTGCTTCCTGAGCCTGTTGGTTTGACTGTCCCCTACTTTTTCCACCTGGTTTATGACTTGGTTTTCATTGTTTGAACTATAAAGCATTCGCTTGCGAAGTCTTGTCGGGCGAATCCTGTTTTGTGTCCGATGACCTAGTGTTATCGTCCCGTTTTCACTGAATTGTTTTCGTTTTATCACTCGTTCACAAAGATTCGTTGCTACTTGCCTTTGCTTTTGCGGGAACCTTTCCTTTTTGCTTTCTTTGCTTGGTTGTTTAAGTGATTGTCATCGGACCGGTCTTTGGATTGTTTCGATTACTTTTCGCTACCCAGACACGGATTACAATTGCTTGGGTTCAACCGGCTCTTTTCACGCTTGTTGTGTTTTCCATTGAGTGATTTTGTTTCTCTTTACTCAGTGTTGCTGTCTCTCAAAATTCATTTTAAGTGCATTGTGCCATTGAAAAAGAAATCAAACTAATATCTTTTGCATTCAATAGTTAAATGGAAAGAAGAGCATTTCATTGATTTGTGTTCTCAAAAGAAAAGTCTCATTTCTTTGCCATTAGCTGCATTAGATTGTTTGAGTTCATTTTGTTTGATTGAAAACTCTTAACCCTCTCATAGTTAAAATTCATCGAACGAAATGGTGTTCTTTGGCATAAAGTTTGCATCTAGGTAATTGTGAGAGATCACACGATAAGCCCTGAAACCGAAACTTAAATTCAAGATCAACCATAAAATAAACTGAATAAACCTAAAAACACATTGGAACTTAACGCAAACATCTAGAGGTCTAGGTTAGAGACGTGTTCCGGCGTCTTTAAACATAGTCACTATTGTTTCACATTACGGTTGGGTGATTCCTCCTTCTGTGACTCGATAGTGGTCTAACACGGACTGTGCTCCCACGTACCGTCGCGTATATAGGGAGACCCCACTAGGCTTTTATCCTTGATCCATAGGAAGCCGAGTCTGCCGCCTTGTGAACCGTAACGCACCGAACACAGCGTTCGGGAAGATTGACTGCAGTACGGAAAGTCCTTGGTTCTCATACGATTGCCAAGGTGTATAAGCAGTTTTACGGATCGCTTGGTAAACCCTTTGCCTAGAGTCTCCAGAGTAGTCACTTTTGATCCTTTTCGGACTCCCTAAAAGAAAAGGTGCCAGTGAGCATCTTGTCACTTCGTGCTCATTAAACATTCGAAGGAGACTAGAGTCATCTTTTCGTCCTTTTCTCGACTCTTGAAACATGAAAAGGTCAAGTTTAGTTCCTGTGTCTTAAAAATTTATTCGGCCACGATAACACTACCTGGTTAGATCTTGTGTGCGTTAGCTTGAGTAGGGTCTTTATCGTTAGTTTCCTTTAGGTTTTGTGTGGGGTCTTGTCATCCTGGCTGACCCGTCAACTCCCGGTCCAAGTGATCAAGGTTCTCCATCTTCTGTTGCTCCTGAGGTACCAGTTGTAAGCGATACTCTTCCTATTATCTCGAGTATCCAGCCTATCAACGTACGTGCCCCGGGCGACGAGGATTACGAAGAAGATTGGAACCCTATCTGGGAGCCCGACGAAGACGATATTCCTGTTACCCCTCCCGGCATGTCATCTCCGATGTCCACTTCCCACATGGATGAGACATCTCCCAGCGCAAGTGAGACACCCGTGGTGTCGAATATTGACACTCCCATCCCAGCTACTTCTCCACTCCCCCCACGATATCAGTCGATGAGGGATAGAATAGCTGCCAGGAATCCTGCTACGACTATATGGGATCCTCATGTCATTGCCACCACGGAACCCTTTGTTTCACAACCCCATGATACACCTGTTACCTCGGTTCCCACAAATCCAACTGTTTGTGTAGCATACTCGACTCCGGTGGTCAGTGCCGTGACAGCATCTTCGTCCACGAACAATGGTGCTGGTCCTTCTCACAATCAAGTGAGTAATGGCCAGCCGGAACTTTCATCTGGAGTCGTCGATCCTACACAGAGTGCTCAGCCCTCTTCTGGTCCTGTTCCAGGAGGGGGGCCGTATGATGCCCAGGGGCAACCCATTGTGGACCCGAATTACCAAGGTCCACTCTTTTATTATGATTCTACTGGTCAGTACCTCCATTTCGCTCAATCCGCACCTCTTCAACATTTCGTTGAAGTCTCGGTACCGTTATCCATCACTTGGGACGTCGGTACTCATTCTTTTCATGGGGGCCAGGCAATCCCTGGGCAGCCTCAAGGACCACCTAATCAAGGCCAGCCACCTTATGTGCAAGCCCCCCAAGGGCAACCACTTTATGGCCAGTCTTACCCAGGACAATCTGGGGGCCCGCAAGGACAACCCTATCCGGGACAACCTTCAGCCGTTGGTGGTCCGTCGTTTTCCTATCAGAGTCAACCTTCTGGTTATCCAGGGCAACCTGGCACCCAGCAAGGTTACCCGTCTGGACAACCAGGGCAGCCTTACATCCAACAAGGCCAACCTGGTCTCCAGCAGGGTTACCCCTCTGGACAAGCTGGGCAAGCTTATAATCCTCAAGGTCAACCAGCAGTCCAACAGGGGTATCCTCTTGGGCAGGGGGGAAACCCTACGTGCAGCAGGGCCAACCCACTGCTCAATCCATTCATCCTTCTGGGCAAGGGGGGCAACCCTACGTACAGCAGGGCCAACCTACTGCTCAGCCTGTGCACCCTTCCGGGCAGATGGGCCAGCCTTCTATGCGGCAAGGCCAACCCACTGTCCGCCCTAATCATCCATCTGGACAAGCTGGCCAACCTCAAGGTCAACCAGCCGTCCAGCGTGCTCGGCCATCTGTTCCGCAAGGACAACCCTTGGTGGTTCACGGACAACCTGGCACCCAGCAAGTACGTCCTTATGGGCAAGCAGGTCCATCCCAAACCCAACCAGGCCAACCTTCCGGCCAGATGATCCAAGCCCAACCAGTTCAAGGACATTATTTTGGGCCCCAAACTCAAATGGGTTATCAAATGCAAGGCGGGCCACGGCCCCAACCTTCTTACCAAACGCAGCCTTCTTATCAGGCTCAGTATGGAGCTCAGCAAATGTATGGCTACCAGCAACCCCAGGGGCAAACTCAGTTTACCCCTTATCAAAATTATCAACAGATGCAGGTCACTCCTTACCAAAATTATCAGTATGCTGCACCTGCAGGTCAAGTTGCTAATACATGGGGTGTTGGGGGGCAGACCCAGGGACAACTGTCCGCATATGGACAAAATCCGTATGGACAGAACTCCTACGGGCAAGGTCCCTATGGGCCAGGCCCTTTTGGGCCGGGTCCATCTGGACAGAGTCCATGGGGGCAACCACCACCTGGTTGGAACCCTAGTACTGCCTCGAATCCGCAGCCACAAATGTCCTTTAACCCTCAGTTGCCTTTCTTAGCGACGTTGGAACTTCCGGATGTGTCCAAGTTGACAAATGATCCCATTCTGCATAATCCGTATTGGCCACCGGTTCCAACTAAAATACCCGGTGATTGTCCAAAATTTGATGGCAAAGCTGGTGAAGATCCTCAAGCCCATGTCATGACCTATCACCTTTGGTGTTCATCGAACTCATGGCTTGATGACTCTATCCGGCTCCGCCTCTTTCAGAGAACTCTCACTGGTTCAGCCGCTAAGTGGTATATTGAGCTGAATCGCGGCACGTTTCAAGATTTCAACTCGCTGGCTATGGCGTTCTTAACTCATTTTCAGTTACCCATTCGGTACGAGACGGGGACACATCTCCTCACGTCTCTTAAACAGGATACGGCTACGCATATATCTGATCATATACATGAATGGAGAAGGCGTCGTCGCTTGATCAAATTCTGGATTCCTGATCAACTCCTGACCGATTAGTTCACGACTTCCTTTGTCCCCGCAATTGCGCGGGACATTTCCATGGGAGCTTGTGTAACTGAAGAGCAAGCGATCGCGCGTGCTCAGTACCTCGACTTAGTGTACTCTCAGTCGGGTACTTTATATGATTATTTGCCAGACGCCCCGAGGCCTGGACAGTCCAAGGCTCCGCCAAAACCATCTGTTGATGGAGTCATTGGCTCTGTAAACTCGTCATCGAAGAAATCGGCCGCGAACCCCGGGAAGCAAAAACAGAACGCTTCTAATGGAAATGCTTCCCAGGGCCAACATAATTCTGGGAGTACCTCCGAGGTAAACGTCGTTCAGTCCACTGCGGCGGATAAATCCTCAAAAGGGAAAAAGAAAGGGAAAGCTAAAGATAAATCTGGATAGCCCAAGCAGGATCCCCCTAAGCCTCCCTCCGAGGAAGGAGCTAAACGAAAACCTAAGTATCCTTGTCTCATCTGTGATAAGGATCACTACACTAAGGACTGCCCGAGGCGGTCCGAAGTTAGTCGACTTTTGAAAGGTGCTCCTGGGCCTCCTGTTGTGCTTAAAGAGCCTTTCCCTTCCCAGCAGACTCAAATGGTGGCAGACCCATCTCAACCCTCTTCCTCGTTCGGTTCTCAAGTGTTCATGGCTGGAACGATTCCCATCCATGTTTCAACTCGAGCAAAATACTATCCATCTCATGCCGGGAAAGAGCCGGAGGTTCCCTCCAGCGCTCCTCCGTCCAGTTCTGGTCCTCTCCACATCGAACGGCCCAGCACTGAGACGATCCCCCGACCCCCTCCAAAAGGTGTACTCAGGAAGTCGTCTTATAACCCTAATGCTCGTGCTGCCCAGCATTATAGCATTGTTGAGGACTTAGCTCAGGCTCCGTCTGCTATGTCCGTGTTAGAAGTCCTCCAGAGCTGCCCCTCCCAGAGGAAGTCCTTGCTATCAGCTATTGGTGGCATCGACCCGGCAGATTCAGATTTGATTTCTTTTGATCTCAAGGGTTTCACACAGAGACTGCCTCACCAAGTCGCTTTCCTTATACAGGTCATCATCAATAGCAAAACGATTCATCGTACGGTTATTGATGAAGGTGCCTCAACCTGCATCATGTCTGTTGCTTGCTGGAGGGCTATTGGTTCCCCTACTTTGAGTCAGTCTCCTACGACGTTAGAAGCCTTCGATGGAAGAGAATCTCGTCCTTACGGTATCCTCCAACGCTTGCCCATCTCTTTAGAAGGGAAGACGGTAGAAGTGGAGGTCGAAGTTGTTGACGCCAATCTCACCTACAACCTCCTCCTCGGACGTAGCTGGACATACGCCATGCAAGCCATGGCTTCCTCCCTGTTCCGTGTCATTCGTTTCCCTCACCAGGGGAAGATTGTCACGATGGACCAACTCTCCTTTTTCGCTTCTTCTTCTGAAGGTAATGTGCCATTTGTGGAGCATACCTCTAAGTCATTAGAGAGTGTGGGTGCCGGACTTTTCAAAGATCCCGCATTAATGGGAGCTTTTCCCCTCCCACCTCCAAATCTCGCCCCGATCAACATGATCTCAGTACGTTCTGATCCGTGGGTTCTTCCTCCCGCTAATCAGGAAGACTCTTGGGGTGATATGATGTCGTTGAGTCCTGCCAAGCTCAACTACGTCGAGATTGTCGCTGCATCGGCTCCCCCTGCTGAACCTGCTCTTCCGAGCAGTGTTCCCGATTCATATGATCATTTCCCTTGGCTAGGAGATGCGGCTACTTCGGATCCATTGAAGGAAATATTTCCTTCCGATGAAGCCATCATAGAGACTATGTCTCTCTAAGAGCTCCCTTGGTCAGATCACCACCATCGCTCTTCGTTTCTCCCTCCACATTCGGAAATGGTCGCATGCCTCGAGCGGTTTGCTTCATATGTCCCATCCCCGCCCCTTCAAACACATGTTCAGCTGTATCAAGTGTCTTCTGAGGGCAATATGGGTAACATCACGCAAACCCAACCCATTGACATCTCTGTCAAGCCAGGGATTGTTGAATACATTTACATTGGAGTCACGTGTACTCCCGAGGAGGTTCAACTTTACACTGCTCTATTTCGCGAATTCCGTGATGTCTTCGCATGGTCCTACGAGGAAATGCCCGGCGTCGACCCTAGTATTGTGGTGCACGAAATACCGACGTACCCAGGGGCTAAGCCTGTCCGTCAGCGCCTACGCCCAGTGCACCCTCGAAAGGCTGCAGCCATCAAGGCCGAAGTCGAAAAGCTTCTTAAAGCCGGTTTCGTTTATACCCCATTCCCCTTACGGATTGGGTGTCTAATATAGTCCCTGTGAATAAAAAGTAGGGCACTATCCGGGTCTGTGTTGACTACCGCGATATCAATCGTGCTTGTCCGAAGGATAACTTCCCTACGCCCTTCATCGATCAGCTTATTGATGAGTGCGCAGGAAGTGAAATTTACTCGTTTATGGACGGCTTCTCTGGCTATAACCAGATCAACATTGCCCCTGCAGACCAGCATAAGACGGCATTTATTTGTCCTTGGGGCACCTTTGCCTATAAGAAGCTCCCTTTCGGTCTCAAGAATGCCGACGCCACTTTCCAACGTGCAATGTCTTATGCCTTTCATGATATTCGTCACATTGTACAACCCTACCTGGATGACCTTTCGGCTCATTCAGTCAAGCGTCAGGACCATCCCTCTCATCTTCGCGAAATTTTTCTCCGCTGTCGACACTACCGTATTCGACTCAATCCGCATAAGTGTGTCTTCTGCGTAGAATCAGGCCGACTGCTCGGGTTCATCGTCTCCCGAGAAGGCATCCGTCTGGATCCCCTCAAAGTCGAGGCCATCCTGAATCTTCCTCCCCCTGCCTCTTTGCAGCAATTGCAGAGCTTGCAGGGCAAAGCTAATTTCCTTAGACGATTCATTCTGAATTATGCCGAGGTGGCTAAGGGTTTCACACGGTTATTAAAGCGAGACACACCCTTTCGTTGGGATGCTATCGCCCAGGAGTCTTTCGAGCGACTCAAGGACCTCCTTGTCTCGGCTCCACTCTTAAGACCCCCGAACTACCACCGTGATTATACTCTCTATCTAGCTGCCGCTGACACCACCATCGGCATGGTTCTAGTGCAGGATGATGATGACGGCAATGAGCACGTTATCTATTACCTTAGTCGCAACCTTTTGGATACGGAAACTCGCTACGCATATGTCGAGAAGTTGGCATTGGCAGCTGTCTGCGCCGTCCAACGTTTCCGGCATTATATCCTATTGCGCACCACGACCGTGATTTCTGACTGCAACCCAATGACTTACATTTTGTCGCGTCAGCTATTGGGGGGCAAATACTCGAAATGGATCGTCATCCTCCAAGAGTTCGACTTGAAATTTACTTCTGCCAAGTCTAAGAAATCTCTGGTCTTTGCTGAATTGCTCTGTTCTTTGCCATCTCATTCTGCACCGTCTCGTTCGGAAGAGCATATCGCGGATGAAACATTGTTTCTCATCAGCACCCTCGACCCTTGGTATGGGGACATCATAGTATATTTGCAGACGTCTTCCTTCCGTCCCAATGTATCAAAAGACGCTAGACGGAGGATTCGTCACCAATCTCAACCCTATCGCATTCTTGGCGATACCCTATACCGCCTAGGCGCTGATTCTGTTCTCCGCTGATGTTTGACTCTCGAGGAGGCTGAGCGGGTGTTGAATGACTGCCACTCCGGTGCTTGTGGCGGCTACATGTCCGGATATGCCACCGCCCAGAAAATTCTCCGTGCTGGTTATTTCTGGCCTTCTATCTTCAAAGATTGCATCCTTGTCGTTCGTGCATGCCATGAATGCCAGGTCTACCACCGGAAAATGCGTGCACCTCCTGCACCACTGCACCCTGTTGTTACCGTAGGTCCATTTGCCAAATGGGGCATCGATTATACGTCCTGTAACCCTCGTTCGGCCGGGGGGCATGGGTATATCATCGTTGTCGTGGATTATTTCACCAAGTGGGCCGAAGCGATGCCTACACTGAACGAAGACGATTACACAGCGGCGCAGTTTTTGTTTAATCATGTCATTACTCGGTTCGGAGTCCCTCAGGCTATCGTCACGGATCACGGAAAACATTTCCGTAATCATATGATGACGGAACTAACGACCCAACTAGGCTTGCGTCAAGATAGTTCGACGCCGTACTACCCTCAATCCAACGGTCAAGTTGAAGTTGTGAACAAATTTTTGATCACAATGCTCCAACGTACCGTTGGTGCACACAAGTCTAATTGGCATCTGATGCTGTTCCCTGCCTTGTGGGCCTACCGGACCTCTGTGAAGGACGCCACCGGTTTCACTCCGTTTCAGCTAGTTTACGGACTGGAGGCCACCCTTCCTATTGAATGTGAGATTCCTTCGTTAAAGTTAGTTGTCGAGTTGCTTCCCAACACCACTCCCTTGGAGGAACGGCTCCTTTATCTAGAGCGGCTGGACGAGACTCGTCGCTTAGCTTCTCTAGCTATTGAAGCGCAAAAGAAAAGGGTTAAGGCTCATTTCGACAATACCATTCAACCTCGTTCCTTTGTTGAGGGAGATTTAGTACTGCTCTACGATCAGGCTAAGGATAAGCTAGGGGCAGGCAAACTCGAATCCATGTGGCTAGGCCCCTATATCGTGAAGAAAGTTTTGCAGAAGGGCGCATATGAGTTGATTGATTACGAAGGAAACCCTCTCGACAAACCCTGCAACGAGCTTTATTTGAAAAAATACTATGCATGATTTCGTGCACCTAGCTTGTACATACGCGTGTTTTAGTGTGTTATGTGTGCATGATTTCACGTTTTGCTTTGGTGTGAAGGCGTGTTTGCCTCTTATTATGTTTTCTGCTCCTTGTGCAAATGTCTAGTGCACCTTATGTTGGTTTCGCTGATGGCGCCTGCCGTAATACTTGCAATTTGTCTTCTGCGGCGTGGGCAATCTATGATCCTCACGGAGAGTTGCTAGACCTTCAAGGTGTCTGCTTGGGTCGCACCACTAACAATGTTGCCGAATATAGTGCCGTAATTGAGTTACTGGCCGAAGCAGTTGATCTCGACATTCATGCAATGGTGGTAAACCTGGACTCTCAGCTTGTCGTCCATCAACTCAACGGGCGATATTCCGTTAGGGACCAACGCATTCTGAGGTTGTATCTACGTGTCAGATTGTTAGAAAGGAATTTTGATTACATCACATATCAACATATTCCGAGACGATTAAACACGTTAACTGATGCATTGGCGAATCATGTGTTAGATAGGCATTTGCGAAACAGATAAACATCATACAAGAAGACCTAGAAAGCATAATAAGGCCATAGAATAAGCATATGTATATAAATGAATCTTTTTCCAAGCATAGTTTGCATGTGTGATTGCATGTGTGCTTTAAAGCTTGCATAAAAATTAAAATACATGGGTCGTGTGTTGTGCAACTGATACTTTAGATCACATTTGTATTAGACATTTGCATAGCATATAAAAACATCATCACATGTGAAAAGATCCATCCAAAAACAGTATATATATATATATATCACGGCGCACCAAGGCGCTCAAAAAATAAGTGTATATGTCTAAAGTAAAGTCGGTGTCCTCAGTACATCTGAGACATATGTCTCTCAAAAACATCAGTGGAAATAAAACCTAGATGACTACTGAGCTGGGTTATGCTCTCTATAGCATACTGCTGCCCGTGCCACCCGCCTCAAAAGGCGGTGCATCCTGGGTTCCACCCCCACTGTGTGGATTTGAGAAGCTATGGGGACCTCCTCGATCCCCTGGTAATCTGGCACCCCCGCCAGTAAACCCTTGAGGTTGTGTGCCACAGTCTCCGTCGTATCGACTCCCGGAGGAGCCAGGGCCAGGACTCCAGCACCTTGCCCCTCTCTCCGTGCCTTTGGGGCTAGACCAATGGGTCTCACGGATCCCACATCTGCACACCATAACATTTAGCAAGACATGTACATGAAAAATCAAAAACATTAAAAAGAGATCAAGTGTCATACCTCCATCGTCCCAATGCTCTCCCGCGGGCAGTGGCATGTCGGGATCACCGCGGAAGTCCACACCGGCATATGGCTAGTCCTCTACGAAAATGACCTGTCGATCCAGCCACTCTCGAAAATACACACCCCAAGCCACTGGGCGGCCGCCACCTCCGCGCGGCATGACGTGGCCCCATCGATTGGCCCTCGTCTCCCGGGGACCTCTGGGTGGATCCACAACCATGTCCTGTAGCTGTAGGGCCGACACCCGCTCCAGCATGAGCGGAAGTAAGAGCAACCCTTAAGCAAACTGCTTCGACTCTCCGCGTCGACAGTTGCTCAGTTGTCTCTTCATGCTGGTCGTTATTGCTGTTGCCCAGTTAAAAATGGTGGGCTGTAAACACTCGAGAGCCAGTAGTAGATGGGTCTTTGAGGCCTCATGATTGGCCAAAGAGCCCGCTACCCGGGTCACCATGAAGAGTATGGTGCGAAGGACGATGTCGTCCACCGTCGGAATACCCACCTTCCCGCTCCGCGTTTTACGTGCCTGTGGGCACACTCGAGCCATGAGCATGTCAAGGGTCTCGCCACTGGGCCGTTGCCCCTCCAGGATGGGCATCTCGCCCCGGCGTGACAATCCAGTCAAAAAATAAATATCCGTGGAATCAAACTCAATGTCTCGGCCACGGATTGTGAATTTTCCGTCAACTGGGTTCCAAGCTCTGATTAAGAGCTCGAGGAGATCAGGTTGCGCTCTCAGGCGCGGAGTGAGGAAGAATTTAAGGAACCCACATGCCCGCATTGCATTTCGGCACTCCGCATTGGCATAAGCGGCTATATCTTCGTTATCGTGAGCTCTCTCTTGCCAAACAAATGCCATTGTGTCCTGCAAGACCATAGAAAAATATTAGGACCCTGACCGTTGAAGTTTGTACGTTCAATTTTTTAAAAATCAAATTTCACGGCGTCAGCGCGACTGTTTTTAAAACAGTCGCGCTGATAATGGCGCCCCAGTGTTTTTTTCCTTGGGTCAGCGTGGAAGCACACGTGTTTTCCGCGCTGACCCGGGTGGTGGTGTGTGTAAAATTAATCGATCAGCGCGGACCCGATAGGGAAATCCGCGCTGACCGAGAGCGCATTGGAGCTCAAAGAATTTGCCCAAATGGCCACTTCCCACCGTGGAATTGCTCCAAAAAAGACTCAAAATAAAGCGCAGGGGGAGGAGAACCTACCTGGAACAAGCTGCCGGATGAATGGTGCCCGCACGGGATGGAATTCGCTCTGTCAACCTCGCAGCTCCACAACGTTCTCCAGGCTCAAAATGGTAACAATGGTAAAAAAAAAATTCTTTTATCCCCCTATTTATGGTAAAAAATTCATAATTCATTATAATTTCTCATAAATGTGGGTTTTTTGTCATGTTTACCATGTATTTTATGCCAATGTCGCTTTGCTATGTGTTTTATGCATGTTTTAATATGTTTTTAACATATCGAACAGGTTTATGCGGGTAGTTTCCTTGTGCAGGTCCTCGTAACCAGCGGAGCCGTGACGCTTCTATATACACTTGGTCCCAAAAAATGTCGTCTTCAAGCTCTTTTCCGACGTAAACCAAGAAAAGATTGTCGGGTTCCCTCTCGACTCGTTAAAAGGAACGAGGGGCGGTCGCTTTTTAAGCTCTTTTTTCGACCGTTTAACTTAAAAAGATTGCCGGGTGTTTGTCGTTTCGCACTCGTTATTGGCTCCAAAACGACGTGCTTCTGACCGCTTTTTTACTTTTTCGGGTCAAAGTCACTACTTACGAAAAGTACTCCTCGATCATACTGGTCGGGCGGTTCTTTCGAGCATCGTTTTATACTTTTTCGGGCTCGGGAGACACAACTTTACGAAAAAGGACCCCCCTGGAGTTTTCTTTTTCGCTGTCTTTTCAGACTCTCTAAACAGGAAAAGACGCCGAGCTCTTCCTTTGTCAGGCTCGTTAAAACCTCATGACATCGGACACCGTCGAAATGACGCTCTCCAAGCATATGCTATCCCCGTCAAGCTTGTCATCCAAAAATAATCGGGGTACCTGCCAGAAATGGTGGGGAAAATGGAACTGTAATAATGGTCGTGTCGGCAGTATGTCGCTCTTGAACATGGCACTCGTCTGCATTCGTGTCTGGGTGGGGATTTCTCATCTTGTTTCACACTAGCCTCCGTGGGTTTGGGTTACCCTGTTTTGACCTCTCATCTACTCATTGCCTTGTCACCATGACCTCTGCTTATTTGATGTCAAATACTGCCAAATCCGTTGTCGAGCCACCGATATGTTCAAGAGAAGTTGACCTCTGCAAGCTTACCACCTTCCTCTGATGTCTCACACAAAATCTTTTATCTCTCTGTCTCGTGTCGATGATGTGGGAAACATTATGGCCCACCTCCGATCAAGGTTACTTCCTGTCAACTTCAGCTCATTATCCAGGAAAGTGACTTAGAGACTCCCTTCAGGTGCCTTGGAGCCTGCATGCCTCAATGGCAGGTTCTTCGTGTTCGACGCGAGGTTTTCATCATTGGCCTCCGATCGAATGATTTTGCGAGTGTTCGACACCAGCTCATTGATTCACACGCCGCGGATTGTACCTATAAGTACCTTGAGGACCATTGTCATTATTGGTGGTACCTCTCGCGTCTGTTAACAGTTTTCATCACTGACTGGTAATCAGACAATGTTCATGCATGTTCGACTTCAGCTCATGTATTCACATGCTTGAACTTGTACTTTGTTCGGATTGGGAT
Source organism: Pinus tabuliformis (assembly GCA_031772625.1). NCBI lineage: Eukaryota > Viridiplantae > Streptophyta > Pinopsida > Pinales > Pinaceae > Pinus > Pinus tabuliformis. The sequence goes on along the minus strand of CM062812.1, from coordinate 783,736,930 downwards.
GGAGCGCAAGACCCTGGTTTTTGTCTGCTGCAAACCAGGTTGCGATTTTGTGGATTTATTGCATGACTCATTGATGGATGGTTGCGCCCATACCTGAGTCTTTTAGGATGGCTGCGACCATACCTTATTATCATCATGGTCTCCTCAGCTGGGTGGCTGCGTCCATACCACAGACCTTCTTCATATGTCTTTTGGATGGCTGCGCCCATGCCTAGACTACATGTAATCGAGATATCAGTTGTACATGCAGGTCCTTCCTGGTGGTGTTCCAGTTCAGCAAGTTTTGTAAAGCATTTCACCCCTCCCACTCTCTCGGGCTTCATGCTTTAGGGGGCATCTGTTACACAGTAATTTGTCATTGTCTCCCTGTCAGTGTCCCTACTGTGTCATGAACTCCATTTGATCATGCTCCTGCTCCCTAATCTGGCCAAATGACCCACTTTGCCAAAGTTTATTTGATCAGCGCGACTGTTATTAAAATAACCGCGCTGACTGGCGGCTGATAATGCAACTGATGCGCTGCCAGCGCGGAAGCACACGGGTTTTCCGTGCTGGTCGATTTTCATGAGACAGCGCACCACATGCTTGTATTAAGCCGCGCTGACACAGCCTGCTCCGTTATTAAGATGCACTGTCAGCGCTCCAGTCCAGTTATACACCCGCGCTGATCCAGTTTGGGCGAATTTGTTCCAACAGCCAGCCTTCCAGATGACTCCAGACTTGGTTGTTGGCCTTGTGAGTATCGCCCTCCCTTCTATGGCATGTTTGTTCGTCATTTGGAACCACCTTCCTTGAAGATAAGCTCATCCTCCCACCTTTCATGGAGACTCCTTCTCCTATTTAAACCTCTACCATTGCCATGAGCAGAGAGTTTTTTAGTTTGGATTGTGTGGAGTTTATAGTGCTCAGATTGCTGCTACTAGTAGGTAGTTGGTGTGATAATTGTGGAATTGCTAGATAGCTCAAGGAAGGTTGTGAAGTGTTGCTTGTGTGAGAGAGAGTTCTTGTATTGGGAGATCTATCTCTAAGGGTGAATGCTTAAGAGACTTGCTGGCTGGACCCTCCTGAGAAGGATTCGACGTCAGAACATTTGGTTGTACTCTTCTCTGTTATTGATTAATAATAGATGACTGACCCTCCTGAGAAGGATTCGACGTCAGAACATTTGGTTGTACTCTTCTCTGTTATTGATTAATAATAGATGACTACTATTATGGTTCCATTCTCATTTGTCTTTGCAATGGTTAATGTGAATTACGTCCTTTCTGACTGATGTATAATTGCTTTTATTAGATTTCACGCTTGTGTTTGTCTTTCTCTTCGTGTGTGCAGGTGTCTATCCGCGGAGATTGTGGAGGATCGTGACCGGCCAGAGCGAAGGAGCGAGAGCGGCATCTCTTCATCAAACAATAGCGTTGGAATCCAAGTAGGTGTCCATTGCCTACCTTTTACTTGCAATTAGGAACTTGCATAGTAGCATTGACTGATTGTTGCTAGACCCGTTCTGGGCTAGTAGGGATCGCCTCTATCCGTAGAGGGGATTTACCTCTCCAACAATCTTAGTCAGAAAAATGACCAAGAGTTTGTCAACGACCAATATAGCACTTCTGAAAATTGAGCAAAACACTGATAGTAACAAAGATGTCCACAAGCTGAGAAAATATATCAACCAACCATATCTCCCAAGCAACAAAGAGGAAAAGAAAACTCAGAAAAGACAAGATTACTGTGGTAACAAAGAAGACTGTAACTGATGCCTTGTCGCTTTACATAAAAGATGAATCCTTCCTCCGCAAAGAGACCTTTCTTAGAAAGTGTATCTGCCTGGAGATTAAATTCCTTGTATATATGTTGAAATGATAGAGAATGAAAATGGTTCTTTAAAGCTATAATTATGTTTGTCCAACATAGTAAAATAAGAGATTAAAGTTGGTTTCTCCCCTTCAACCAATCAATAACACACTTTGAATCCCCATAGACCTGCAGAGAGGCAATTTTAACGGACGCATCGACATATAGAAGAGCCCAACAGGCAATGACTTCAGTGTTCATATTAGATCATTCCACAATATGCAACCAAATGCAGTAAGATATATTTCCTTGAAGAATAATTACGCCCCACCACCACAGGAACCACCCTATTGTAATCCATCGAAGAAACCAACAATGTCTGACTTGGAGGTTGGGGGATAGGAAAGGTCACAAAGCTTCCTAGACTTCTGAGAAGAAATGTGTTGACAGAAAAAGCCAAGAATCTGTGGCAGAATCTAAGGGATATTGAGGAGAAAACCCTCAAAAGGTAGCTTATTGCGTGTCTTCCATATACCCCAAGCAATGAAAATAAGCAGAGCTTTATACCTGCCCATTCTATGATCCCACCATTAGAGGCAAATTTCCAGAAAGCTAATCGGACCACCATCTAAAAGGTTGAGAGTAGCTAGAACATTCTACCACATATCTTGTGTGAAATCACATTGGAAAAAGAGATTATTAGTAGATTATGAACCTTTCAAAAATAGGACACAGACATTGGGACCCATGAAACCACGACGAAGTAGGTTATCCCAAGTCAAGAATTTGTTTTACAAAGCCAACCAGATGAAACATCTGAGCTTAGGAGAAATGGGCCACTGCCTGGATTGAATAAAAGTAGCAATAATCACATCATAAGCAAGACTGGCAGTGACATGGCCAGATGAAGAATTTCCTAGCCACACAATAGAGTCTTCCTCCTCATATAAGGTAAGACCAATGATATTTAATTTGTAAATAAAGCCATCCCATTCATATGCCAGAAGGCCTTGTAACCCCAGATCAGAGGATCGTTTCCACTTACCATTGAATATAACCTTGGAACAGGGTCTACAAACTTCACAAAGCCTATAGACTTCGCACGCATTAAGTTGTGCAATGAGCTCCGCAGATAAAATATAGAAAGACGATCCCCCAATGAAAGGGTATTTCCAAGGATAACATGTTCGCCATTACCCACCTTCCAGGCCATCCTGGATGTAATCCAAGGAAGGGCAGTCAACAAACCTTGCTAGATACTTGATCCCACAAAGTATTTCTAAGGTTGGACAGACCACAACAATTCATTAAAAGGTCAATGTTTTAGACATTTATCAGCAATGAGATTGTTCCATATACATGAGCCTGTTAAAACCCTCCAAAGACTTTTCATAGTCAGTGCTACCCCAAACCATTAAAGATTCTTAAAACCCCACCCCCATAGCTTTTTGGTTGGGACAACACCTCCCATCTAACCAAGTGAGAAACTCCATTATTTTTCTTACTCCCCCAGAGAAAGTGAAACATGGACTATTTGATCTTGTTAATGGTGGATTTAGCAACCTTAGAAAGGGTGAGCCAATAAACAGGAATACTTTCAAATACCAACTTTACCAAAGTCATCCTCCCTCCAAGAGAGAGCCACCTGTAGCACCAATTACTGATGCGGTGCTCAATACGCTTGTGAAGCCAGGACCAGTCCTCCACAAGGTAACAATTAGGCTTCAGGCAGAAGCCTAAATATGTAAAACCTTGTTCCAATTGAGCCACTTTGTATGGCAACAAAGAGGCAATGGAAGCAATAGTCTAGTCCATCATATTATGCTGAAGAAAGGAAGATTTGCACGGACTTACCACCATACCTCTAGCAGAACAGAAAGTATAAAAGATACCATTGTAGGTTTCCACTCTGAAACCGAACCATTATCAAAGATTAGAACGTCATCAACAGAGAGCAAGTGTGTTATGTAGATGGCTTTAGAAACTTTATCTCCTTTAATATAACCATCTTTCTTGCCCCAGTTTATCATCCTACTCAAATCCTCAATGATTAAAAGAAATAACAGAGGAGATAGGGGAAAACTCTGTCTCAAGCCACTTGAAGCTGAGAAAAAAGCAGTAGGAGAACAATTTATGAGAACAGAAAAAATAGCAGAAATAATACATCCCATAATCCAATTTGTCACATGAAAGTCCAATCCTAAATGGTGGAAGAGTCTAAGAAAACTCCAGTTCACGTAGTCATAAGCTTTGACTAAATCCATTTTGAGAACAAAAGCACTACGTTGTTTGGTCTTGATGGAATGAATGGCCTCCTGAGCCACCCCTACGGCATCATGGATTAACCATGATCCGGAGGAAACCAAACTACTCATATGAAAGAGAAGAAGGGCGAACACTCTTCAGTCTGTTGGACAATACTTTAGAAATAACTTTGTAAATACGATTACACAAAGAGTCTGTTGGACAATACTTTAGAAATAACTTTGTAAATACGATTACACAAAGAGATCGGTCGATTAGTGCTAAGAATGATAGCATTGATCGCTTTGAACACTTTGGGGATTAGTGCTAAGAATGTAGCATTGATCGCCCCAAAACCTTCCTAGAGGTTCTAGCCTCATCCACAACATTCAGAATATCTTTCCCAATCAAATCAAAAATACAAGATAAAATTTAACAATCCATCCATCTGGGCTTGGACTCTTATCCTTGGCAAAATATCTAAGAAACTCTTTAATCTCTTCCACAGAGACAGGTTCTCCCATCCTGGCAGACTCTGCCATAGAGAGGCAAACTTTTTTGTGATCGTTCACCAGCTTAGCGATAGTGCTAGAGATTGGAAGGAAACCAACACCATTCTGTGATTATCATGGAAACATGTGTGCTATAATTGCATCCATTATCTGTGATTTTGGAACTAAGTGTATTATGGACAAGTTATAGCTATATTATGAGTAATGGATTCACCGTTTCAAGCAAAATTATGGCTGCCCATATGATACGTACACTGGAGATGGACAACTTGTCTTGGTATTTACTAGTTGTTTAGCTTTCTAAAATTGGGCTCGAACCAACATTATATAATGTGGGAACCTGTTGGTGAATAGGGGATTGAAAAATCTTTGCTTGTGTAAACTTTTGAAATATATATACATTGGTTTTTTGCACTTTCATTTGAGTTTGCAAGTTCATAGAGTAGACTACAGTTGAGGCAATGCAGGCTTGGAGCAAGGCCCACTCATTATTCTGTTCCAATCAATTTTGTTGAAGTGGGTGGGATCGGGATGACTATGCCATCCACTTGTAAACAATAGCGGCTTCCTTGTGAGAGGAGATTTTAAATTTGCTTCATTAATCTCCTCCAACAAGCACTCGTCCTTTTGGGGAAACATATCCTCCGTATTGGGGAAACATTTCCCATTGTGCCTCTCGAGTTTCCTCAAAAGAGGGACATGGAAAAACATTTCCCCATGCATTCCACCTAAGATTGGATTTGCCCTAGAAGCCCATTTAGAACAAGGCATTAGTCTAGGCAGGGTTGATCAAACCATATTCTTTAATAAATTTTCCTCTTTTAAATTATAGATATTTATGGTTAAGGTTAAGGTTTAAATGGAATATCGCTAAAAAGTTATTTATGTTTGATGTATTATTGCACTTAAAGTAGGAAATGCATTAAACAACAATATAAAAGCAAAATCTAGCATTTTTTTGCATGTTAAACCTTATCTTGAGGGCTGACGTCATCATTCTTTTGTTGTTTTATGCATGTTTCAGCCATTGAAACTCCTTTGCAAACTATATAACCTTGATATCTAATTGAAGGTCTCTTTTCATTCTTAACTTATAACTGAAAGGCTTTTTCTTCTAGCTGTTAAATGGCATTCACTTGTCTTATCATTGAAAACCTGCAAAACCCTAACTTATAACAGCCCTATAATTGGTCTAGGAATAGAGTACCTGAACTTTGGTAAAAATAACATAAGCCATGAAGGCTCTGTCGATACTACAGACCTCATCCAATCACCTTGAGTCATTCTTATTGAATATTCTTTAGATGATCCTTTATGGAAGCCCCCCCCTGTGGTTTAATGCCCACTTAATCGCTGGAGAAACGACGTTGAGGTGACAATGGCAGCAAATCTCTTGTTGCCCCAAGATCTCGATCCACCTAGCAAGGGCTTTGCATTAGGCTTGCTAGATTTCGCTGCAACAGGCATAAATAGCCATATATACTCCATTAATTATTTTATCTTTAAAGTGCTTCCACTCAACTATTGAAAAAATGCATTGTGGATTAATTTTCTTTAAGTTCACAGCCAAGGATTTTGAACCCATTACACTAGGCCTGAGTCTGCCTCCCTTGTACTGGTACCTTTCTGCCTATGTGTCCGGTTACCATTGGATTCCATGTCCTAGGTTTCAACAAATTTCAAGCCATCCAAGAAGTAATAAACCCAATTAATCCTCAGAAAGACCAATGTGGAAAAACAATGCATAAACCAACACTAATAGATGTTTTCCATAACATTCACAAGTTCATTATCAGGAGAGACAAAGCCATTGCTGTGCCACTTGTTCAAAAAAATTGTCTTGCATTTCATCTATATCATTTTCATAGACCTCACATTAAATTGTACGCTGAAACTAATAACGCCAATTTCTTAATCTTCACAGCTGAAGTCAATCAATGTACTTAGATATATCTATTAACATTATCTATTATAATAAATGAAAAGTACCAGCAGTAGCTTAATAGGATCAACATCTGTAGTAATATATGAAACCATATAGAAGAACATGTGCTGATCACAAGCACACTTGTGCACAATGATGTGTCCCAATTTAACCATATTAATGATCCCCGTTTGAATAGGAACCCTTTCTAGCGAGAAAAAGACCCCACTTCTGTTCACCTTGCGAAGTCCTCTTTAATTTCGACTTCCACCCATCAATAATTGATGCATAATCTTCCTGCAAACATTTTCACAAGTGCATCTCGTGTCAAATTTAATTTCTGTTAGGATAATAATTTCAACCAATTCATTGATTTTGGCAATTATGCTGATCAGTGACTACTAAACTTCATCATAAATTAGCAGTAATCTTTTCCTACAATTGACAGGTTAGAATTAATCCAAACCTCTGAGAAATCATGAATAAAAGCGTCCTTATCCTTCTCTGCAGAAGAAAGCTCTTTCTGCAGTATTTTTATGAACTGCAATCCACATAAATTATTAAATTTCTTCCTGTGTTTCTATTATTAGTTTTTTAAGATAAACTGCACAGAACCAAACTTCACAACAAAACTGTAAAGTGGTAAAATACCTGATCTGTGCGATCTTCCGCGATGACATTATCAAATCCAGCATCCCTGAGCATCTGGTTCATATATAGGATAGTGTAAGATTTTAAATGACAATCACAAACATGTATCAATCAATAAAACAGGAGGAATAAAAGAATGTGGTTGAAGGCAGATGAAATAAATTTCCACATATTTTCAAATAAAAATATAAAACAACCCAAATACAGACGAGGAGTACAAAATCCACCCTCAATGGAAAGCCACCTAACAGGAACTGGACAATGGCATCCCTATGCCCACAATACCATGCGAATCAACCAATATTACCAAAATGACAGACACTGCCCTGAACTAAAATGTGAGTGTAAACTTTAAGTTATGAAATTTCAGTAATTAAAATTTATGAAACTATCCTCAAAAAATTTATTATTTAGTTATGAAAGTCAAAACGACCCTTGTCAGGTCACTAATCTAGTAATCAGCACAGAATGATAACAACATGTAGCCCTGGCCTACGGGTTGAAAACCTGGTCATATGGCAGTACATAATACATATAGCATGGCATCCAACCGTGATCTATAAAAATATTTGGCATGAGGATTCAAACTGTAAGCAAAAGACTTGTTATGCAGTCTTTGGCTTAAAACATGAACCTTGTATGAAATGCGCTTAAAACATGAATTTTTGAACAGCATTTTTATTTCTATAATAAAAGATTGACTCGCACCCATGAGGCTTTGGATTGACAGTGAATGGGTAGTGAATGGGTATTTGGTTAAAGGCACTCCATGCGAAAAGGTCACTGGTTCAAACATGGGTGTTTACCACACAAATTAAAACTAAAAATAAAAATAAAAATGGACTCGCTATTCAATTCGTTACATCATGCTGTTGTGAAAAGCATTCTGCAAAAAGTGAGAAGTTTTCGTTGCACATATCCCTGCAGATATTAGCACAAGACCAAAGTACATACGGCACACACAACCATTCGCTATCTAGCAGTTATTTATATTTCAGAAGATGCATTGTTGACTTAAAGAGGTGATCTTCTCATCTTTTCTTTCCGTTTTGCTTTAAAAATCATAGTGTCTACTGAAAATTTTTATTGTCATATAATTTTTGCTAGCATATTTAAAAAAAAACAAATATAAAATATAGATTAAGATCAAATGAATAATTATGATTCAAATATAGAAAGAAATTAAACTATAGAACTTCACTTTGATTAATTAACCTTTTATTGCAGAATATATCTGATCTTATAATCATAAAAGATACAAATTAAAATTCATAAAGATGGCTCATACATATATGATATATCCAAACAATTCGAATTTTTCCAATATTAGCTCTTTAATTTATGTATGTTTTTAATGTTAAATTTTCCCTCGGTCCATGAACCCTGGGGCAACCTAGATCACAATCTTAGCCATTTGCAGGTTGTCCATGTGCTGTTCAAATTGTTCAAGATAACTGGCATTGAAAGAGAAACCTAGGGACTCCAGCGACATTATGGTTTTATTCTCACTCCATCCCAGAGTGACCTAAATGTACAATGGCATTAATTTATTACCCAAAATCAGACTTTTTTCAACCTTTTTGTCAGGATTGATATGTAGTTTGACTTTAGATTGACAGTTTCTGTGACTAACTTCTAGCAACCATATTGTGCATAATACATCAGAACAGTTTTCAGTGGCACACCTGACCATATGCATCTACATCATGTAAATCATATCCACGCTGCTTAATGTATTCATGAAATTCCAAGGACGTTGTTCCATGTTTTTTGCAGTAATCACTGATGAGCAGTCTACCTCCAGGCTTCAACCATTTGTAAAATTTCTGAAATAAAGTTGGCTTATCCTGAAAAAGTGTAAATTAATTTAGCATTTGTCATAACCACAGGATAAACACACAAAACAGAGTTTACAAATCTTGATGGTATTTGTGCCGAAACAAATATTATGACATTTCTAGAAAAATAAATCTCTGAATGCTAGATTAATAGTCAATAACAAAAAAATATTGGAATAGATTAGCAGCAAATTAAATCTAGACGTAAGACCTGGATATGAAGTATTGTGTCCCGGCTGTAAATCACATCGAATGTACCCTCCGGATATTCCTTTTTTGTACAGTCTGAAACCTCAAATTCCACAGCACATCGTCGACCAATGGCCCTCTCCAAAGCAAATGAAATCATGTTTATAGAAAGGTCAATAGCCGTAACCTCAACTTCAAAGGTTTCAGCCATGTAAAAGTCACCTCCTCCAATTCCACAGCCCACGTCAAGTACTTTTTGACCAGCCTTGAGCTCAAGTTTGTCAACAAATTCCTTTGTAGTCTCTGCATAGCAACTAAAGTTATTAACCATTTGTTGATACTGGTCGCAGAACTAAATGTTATTGCAGTTCATTAAAATGAGAACAAAAGGACTGGAAATTTGCATTATATATAATATATATGATGTTGAATGTCTGCATAGAATATTAATTTCAGAAACTACATTAAGCATATGCTCATACCTATTCCTCCCGTACTGACAAAACCTTCACCAAATATTCGCTCGTACCGCAAAATGCCATTAAGAGTATACTGGACACTGTCCAAGAACCGCTGAAAACCCTTGTCATCTGCTGAAGGAATCTTCTGCCAGAGCCAGCAAATCTGCAAGAAGTGTGTTAAGATTCCATTCATTTGTCTAGTCAAGGTTAATGCTAATATGTTCAAGTAGGACATCACAATAGACATGCATGAACGTGTACACAAAAAGCTGACCTGATTTTGATTCTTTTTGTTTCTTACATAAGCTCCAACACATTTGCAGAAAACAAGGGACAATTCTGAAAGGTTTCCAGATACATCATTCACAAGGCACTCTTGGAAAGCCTGATTCCATGATCTTGTCAGAGAATAATATTATATGCATTGTACGTGAATTTATATAATTGCCAAGTATATGTCCTAACCTTGTACTGCACATAAAATCAATTTAATGAGCAAACAGAAAGAGAGGTTGTGAACAGACCTTAAGGTAAAAGCTTGGTTCTCGATAATGTGTTGGGTTAGCTTTGCGCTTATGATCTCCAGACTGATGAAAACAGGATTCTCTAAAAAATATGTATCCACCCATTTTCACCCACTGTACCATCTTCTTTGCTAGTTGAACTACCTTCAAGATCAATCAAAAACAAAGAATATTTCCAAATCAAAACTACAAGAAATCAATGGTGTTAATGAAAAACAGTAATTTTTGTAAATATCTAAACATAAGGCAACACAAAAAATACACATGTACTAAGATGCCTGGTGACTTTAATCATCCAGTAAAATATGTGCATCAGCTTTATGGCATTAGGTGACTTCAAAATTTAAGGTGCAATCTAGTGATTCCAACCAAACACTAACATGTATCTGGTGCCTTACAAAATTACTTTGTTCCCAGAGCTTGGAACGAGGTAAAATTTATATTGTTGGAAAGCTCTCAACGAGTTTAAGACAATGGTGACTTCATGAAAAAGGACCAAGATGGTTGTGGAAGGAGAAGAAAACTTTCATACCCACCGCCATAAAGTCACCTTGGGAGTTGCATAAATTGCATCAAATAGAGTTAGGCAGGTCCTAGAGGTAGACATATAGAGTATCCCATACATAGACTGCTAGGCATACCAATGTCAATCAGTGTTATGTTTCCGATTCGCACATGGAGAAATTTGCAGATACACAACTTCAAGAGCAAAATATACCATCTATGAATATATGTGGACTATACCCCTTGAACTCATTACCATGTTACCAAATTATTCCCTTGAAAAAGGAACACATCGATGAAACATCTTGAAGTTGGTTATGACTTACTATAACCATATAATCAAACAGACACAAACAAGATAGAATGTTACACCTAAAATGCAATTGATCATGATTTGACACCTAAGTTTGGAAATTAATTAATTTTCAAAGATGCAGAGGAAAGAGAGGTGATATTGCAGGTTTCGTTGGAAAAAAAACAGATGGTTTATACATACTCCAAATTGTATGCATTTTGAGAGAAATGGTTAAAAAAATAGTTGCCAAATTCTACCAAACCGACGGAAAAAGAAAAATAAAATAAAATAAAAAAAAAAAAATTGAAATTTGGCTATACTACATTTTGGCAGAAAAAATTGCTCCCATTTAACTGTTCAGTTCAAAGTCCAGACAGTTACAGAAACAAGTCTGTTACATTTGTTCTGGGAACAACCCAATTGCTCCTTACAGGAAGGACAGGAAAGAATTCTGTCATTATGGATCAATTAATAGTAAAAGTGAGCAGTTGTTTGCTTAAAATCTGAATGCGTAACAAGTGGTTTAGGGTTCTTGATGAAGGGTGTGGCTATAGCCTGCATTGCCAATTGTTATATGTCACAACCATGTACTGCTCAGGTCTCAAAATAGCTCTGCATTCCAATCATCACGAGTCACTGTCATTCATTCAGGGGAGTGATCAGCCAAGATCAATAAACTGCTCAATCTGTTTCATGAATAGGTTTCCGCACAGGGAATGTGAGATGGTTTAATCAATAACGCTATTTAGCCTGTTTTCCCATTGATCTAAATCAGACAGGGGGGACAAAATCGTTAATAATCTTCCACCATACATTAATGATTACATCAGTACCAGATCATATTGGCACACACAATTAATAGAATCTTTCCTTATTTAAAGATAATCAGAGTTTTCTCCCTCTGAATTTTCCCAATTGTTTTTTAAACCGGATTTTCTCATCCTATTTTTTTGACACTACCAAATTTAATCTCAAACTTAGTAACTATGGTTAAAGCTATTTGGAATTTCCTAATGCAGCAGTTAACTAGTACACAGTTCCATGGTAGAGAAGTAAAATGTATAGCAAGAGAACATACAAAGTTATGCCTAAAATGCCCTTGAAGATGATATTCTATGTAAGTTTGAAAATGAAATCTGCATGATGAGTTTTATTGGCATACCTCTTCATCTGATAGATACATTAGCAGCCAATTTGAAAATACTATATCAGCAGACACTGGTTCAATTTTGAGGTCTGCCGATGTAACATCAGCACACATAAATTTGACATTCTTGAAGTGGCTATTTGTTTCTTCATTCTGAACAAAGTAAAGAATAGTTAGTTGATTTATGTAAAGCCTTTTGAGTTTCATAATTTAGATTCAATGATTAACAGAAGCCATACGCGTTTCTAGCTTTAGATCTGACATGCAAACCAAGAGAAAGATAGAAACTATGAGCAAGGATTATGCATACCTTTTTGATTGCACTCTCAATGAAGTCCATAGCTAAAACATGTTCAGCCTCCTTCGCTAATTCAGCTGTGTAGCGTCCAATGCCAGCTCCTAGCTCAATTACCGACTTACCCTTGCGTGATGGTAAAAGAGAAAGTATCTGCAGCACAGATAAACATTTATGTTTTACATTTGAATATATAGATATTTTGCTTTCAGTTTCATGCTATCTTGTTATTTCTATACCAGAATTGTAAATTTGTAACAGACAAAAAGGAACGGGCATCACAAGAACTTGTAAAATAAAAAATAAATGCTCTCGTAGACTGTCAACGCAAGTGAAGTTGCCAAGACATTTGCTAGCATTTACATAAAACTGAGGAACAGTTATAAAATCACAAAACTTCATTTCAGACAGTTATAAATTAACAGTTATAAAACCAAGCAAGTGTTTAGAATTAGATGAAACGTCCATTATAAACAAACGAATGTTACGAGTCCTCAAAGTCAAAACCCGCTATATTTAACCTTTGAAATTAAGATTCTTTCATGTCAAAACTTTAAGTCAGAAATACGTGGCATAGCCAACTTCGCTTTCACATTAAGATCCACAATGCCGCAAATCAGATCAGAATCCTTTGACCTAATCAGCATGGTTTTGCTGGTAACGACCTGACAGTGCGGCAAATTTAGAGCTGAAAGCATTAACCTAATCATCAAAATCATCAGATTAAGATTCCAATATGTTGCAACCCAAGCCTTGGCATAGATTGTCTGAACTTTCCTACAAAGTTCATATTTTGTCAATGTAGAAAAGTAACCATTGCAAACTAAGCTCCTTTGCTGATTGAGATCACAGTCCCTGATTCATTCGCCCCTACAGTCACAAAACCAGATCCCTAAACCTCACCTAATTAAAGTCCTACAAGCAGACATAATCTAACCTTGACATTGGGTGATATAATATTGGTGCATCTTATGACTCTCTTCATGAAGATCGGTGGAGTACTCCCAGTTAACTGCTATATCAAATATACTGACTAATATTTTTATCTAAATGCTGAACGACACCAAAAATGCTACTACCCTTTCAAATTACCTTGAATAGTGCAAACCTATGGCCATGGAAACGAATTTATACAAATCACTATTGCTGTCTCTCACGCACAATATATAGAGACCATATAACCTTACTTTCGTATTTCGAATCTGAACAGTGATTTTATACAAATCACCAGTCCACATTTATTATATATATTCTGCTACAAAATTTCAAACGAACCAAAGACCATCACTCACTTTTGTGCTTCTAATCTAAACACTCGTTGCATCCAGCCCATGCATGGGAGATATATATGTGTACATACAACACATAGGAAACAGTAAAAGGAAAATGGGAAAATATAAAAATACCCTGATGTCAAACAAAAGAAAGATATTAATTAAAAAAAAAGAGAGAGAGATCAGAATTAAAATAAGTACATTGGTATAGATCCATTTTAAATCCAGATCTATCAACCTCAAGAAGATCGAATCCCTTAAAGTGCAAACCTCAAGTTTCTGCCACTGTACACTCGTTGCATCCAGCCCATGCATGGGAGATATATATGTGTACATACAACACATAGGAAACAGTAAAAGGAAAATGGGAAAATATAAAAATACCCTGATGTCAAACAAAAGAAAGATATTAATTAAAAAAAAAGAGAGAGAGATCAGAATTAAAATAAGTACATTGGTATAGATCCATTTTAAATCCAGATCTATCAACCTCAAGAAGATCGAATCCCTTAAAGTGCAAACCTCAAGTTTCTGCCACTGTTGCATGCATTTACTAACAAAAGTAATTTTGGGAATTACATAAAAAAATATTTCCTATAAAATTACAAAAAAACAAATTAAATCAACTCAATGCCTGATAGATCCACCGTGAAGAGGGTTCTATTCTAGCATACATAAAAGCCAACAGAGAGAAGGAAAAGACTAGTTACCTGTTTGTTTCTAGTGATCAACGGAGAGAGGGAAAAGACTAGTGACCTATTTGTTTCCAGTGACAAAGATCTTGAAGGAAGATTAAATCAAGGAATTTATCACTAAATATAAAACGCACTATGTCAAGCAGGTTGTGGTCAGCTGGTTAGATCAAAGCACTAGCAATGCTTAGACCTCGGTTCAAAACCTTCTGAAGACATGTTCTCTGTTCATATGGGTCAAGACAAAAGAAACAAACACTCTTCAACAACAATATTCAGATCTATTAGATGATGGCATGTAGCAACCATCTGTAGACATGTTCCCTTGTTAATATGGTTCTAAGGCAAAAAAAAGCAAACACTTTTCAACGACAATATTAAAATCTATAGATGGACTATAACAACCATTCACTACAACAAATTCTTGTAAAAGATAATTTCATTAAATTCACCATATTATAAAAGAGATCCAGATTCCAGAACACCATTGCGATATAGATTCATAACAGCAAGTATTACCTCTGGCCTTTCTTCTTCATCTAGCTTTGAAGCCTGACTGTCAAGCATCATGGCTTCCAAGCTCAGAACGACGGAATGCTCCTTCCAGTAGTCCAATTGACGAGCCCTCTCGCCTGAACACATACATTCGGCCTTAATAACAATAACCCACCTCAATAATCCCCAAATCAACCCATAATGAATAGCCAGCCAGGCCAAAAAATCAAAAGATATGACAAATTCATGCCACCAATCGGATTCAAATAGTGGAAAAAACAAATTGCAAGCAAATTTTAACTACAAAATCAATAAACTCTTGAAATTTTCGATCAATAAACGAATACCCAAAACAAAATGCGCAATGCACTTACCATTGACGGCCATGGTTCGTGAAAATGGTATACCCAGAAAAGACTGGATGAAAAGTAAAACCAACCGCCAATAAAGGAGATGCTAGCAGCCTTCAATGGCGATACGAGAGCGAGAAAATGTTCTGGATCTTCGGTTTGAGTTTCTTCCTTTCTGTTGCATGGGCCCTGGTCCAAAATGCTCGCAGATCTATTGCCCAAGTGAGCCCAGATTTCAAGAAATAAAACCAAAAGCTAACAAAGGAGATGCTAGCAACCTTCAACAGAGATACGAGATCTTGAAAATGTTCTTGATCTGCGGTTTGAGTCTCTTCCCTTCTGCTTCATCGGCCAAGACTCTTTGCCTGATCCAAAATGAAAGAAATGCTCTTAGATTTATAGATCTGATGAGCTCAGATTTAGGGGATTTTTTAAGTCTAGCGCGTTTATGGACACAAATGCATCCGCATTCGGGTGTCAGGTGCGCACTCCTTTTGGATAGCTGTTTTCTGGTTACTTCAATCTCCTGATACAGTGTATGTCATTGGACAGTAAGGAAGAAAATATATAGGTGTAGTGAAAAGGGATCTGTTTCTGAATTAACCCAAAACCAATTAATTGGGGCGATATTAGAACATCGTGAAACTCTTAAGTACACTTAAATTTCTGTAGAATGTGTGTTAAATTTGCTGTTGCCTAAAATATAATGTTTTTTCTTACCAGATTACTAGGAAAATTAATCCTTAGCTTAGAGCCTTCGACCATCATGAAACTCTAAACATATTCAAATTTCTGTAGAATTTATGTCAAATTTGAAATTTGTAAAAATAATCCCCATGAAAACTAATCCCAAACTATTACTCAGGTAGTGGCTTTCAGTTACATGATCCAATGGACCCATGGAGGTTCTCCACCAATAAGAGTCATTCACCTCTTCTAAAGATACTGCTGACGTTGTCTCGTTGGGGGAGCTTGTCATTTGACAGTCTTTTAGTCGCAGACTCCAGTGAACAACCATGGGGATCGCATTATGCATGCTGCCAAGTGACGTGGAATCTGCAAACAACAGTCGTAGCGTCCTCCGCTGTCGGGCGGCACATGGTGACATTTGTATTTAACTCAACGTGTCAACCTATATATGGAAATTTCTGCGACGCTGACGTCTGGCATAGAGAGACGTGTTGAATGCATTTTCTGAATTGTTTCCCGTAGCGTCAACAGAAAACCAAAACAATCGGAATTAACAAATTATAAATATCTTTTACGCATGAAAATGGAGCAGTTAGATGCGTTCGTGTGTTTGGGAATTTGGTTAAATCCGGAATTTAAGTTTTTTAAAATATATTTTGAATGTATAAATTAATCTATTATTTTATTTGGTTCACTGAATTTGAGATTTTAATAGATTTGGTTCATTGAACTTGAGATTTTAATGGATTTCTGTTGAACTTTGCTCAAAATTGAAATATTGTTTGAAAAAAAAAATTAAAAGTTAGATCACGGTGGAGAAAACCTATCATTTGTCAAACCATGGTAAAGAAAAGCTATAATTGGTTAAAACAACTATGGATATAGTTATTTCGACATACAATATACAACACGCTTATTCATCACTTATAAATAATTTATACTCGAAATTGTTCCAAAAGGTGCAAAGAGATGCTGATAGGTTTGTTTAAGTGGAATGCATTTGTAGACATAATTTTGTATTGTTAAGACACTCCTAAGTGTTAAGTTGTTGGTTTAATTTCCACCTTACCATGTGAATTTTTGTAATGTGTATGCATACACATGGGAAATTAAATATTAACTTAGTTGAAAATTTTATTATAACAACATAAGCACGATATCACAAATGAAAGCAAAAAGTAAATGAACTAATATCACCATGTATGTATTGAATTAAATTATTGTCCAAATATTTGATGCGAAAATAATCAAATTTAATGTCCATACATCATATACTATTGCCACAATATGTGATTGAACTCACAACTTTTGTCGAGAAAAAATTGGTCTAAAATTCTACCCCACCATATTGAACAACAATTTTGCCTATGATACCTTCCCTATCAAGGAGAGGTAGGCACAATATATCAATAAATATTAAGCTCTCCTCATTGAAGGTTTACAATTTTACGGTTTAGAACTATGAATTTTTATCGTTAAACAATAATGGTTAATTCATTTACGTTGATGGCAAATATAACATGGTGGGACATTGGAATTTGTGCATTATGATATAAAGCATTCCAAATTTACGATCATGGACTTTTTCCTATGCGTTAAATAAAAATGTTAAGCTAATGATCAAACAATGAAGTGCTATATAGAGGGACATCACAAAGAATTAGGCATATTACACTTTTCTCATTGAACAACTTGATGACCCAATAATGCACGATGTGGATGAATTTTTTGGTTTTATGAATTACTTACATATAGATGAGAGAGAACTTTTTGGTTTTATGAATTACTTATAGATGAGAGGGATTCGTAAGTTTAATGACATAAATCTAGTCTCATTTTGTAATAAGGATTAAGCACTTTACTCATAAATTTTAATGGTTTGCAATACACCATATTACAATTGGTAATGATCATTTGGACATTTAAACCATGCGTTGGGATCATTTACTTGGTGTAATATCATCACTTATGAGAATTGGTGAACACTAGTTGTATAGATATCCTACATGTGTATGATTGTTAGTTATCATGGTTGTTTTGTTCGTGTTAATGTGGTTTTTTATTTAACTACATATGCCTCTTACAATTTGACTTAATTTTTTGTTTGAAAATATATAATGAAATTTGTATTATATATGAAAGGTTATCAACCTAAAATCAAATTATTTTTAAACAATTTTTTTCCTGGTCCTCCCTTCATGTGGATCATATTGCAATGTTCTCTTACAATGCTTTGATCTCATTTTGGTTATAAGTTCATTGAAAGACACATAGTTATATGTTGGTGTTTGATAATATATGTTGTGTTAAAGTAACACACTTGTCTTGTCTTAATTTATAATGGTTATGAGCCTCATATACAACAATAACAAAGAAGTGTATTCTTGTTGACCTAGGATGTATATATGTTGCCAGTTGAGAGAACATTAATTCATAATGGTTATGGGATGTATATATGTTTCCAGTTGAGAGAACATTAATTCATAATGGTTACGAGCCTCATACACATCAGTAATAAAGAAGTATATTCTTGCTAACATGGGATGTGTATATGCTGCAAGTTGAGAGAACAATAACACCAAGCAATAAAATACAAATAGAGAATGAACACCACACTATTAGAAATGCTTGAACAACTGCATAGAAATGTAGATAATGAGTGTTTTCCACAATATTGGTTGTTACAACATGTATATGGTCTTTATATTGACTATATGGTTGATACAAGGATGAATATCAAGTGACCAAGAAGAGTTAATGCCCAGAAATGAGAATGATTGTCTTCCCCTTCAGTGCTCACACCTCCATGTTATAGATGCAACTCCCAAATGGTATAAAACCCCTATTGGTAATGTACACAGCCGAATCAAGTATCCACGTTGCCCAGAAAGGAAGTTAACAGTCCCTGCTTCTGTTCTCAGCCACCGACAAGAAGTTCACACCCAACAAGGAAGTTAACGGTCCTTGCTTCTGATCTCATTCACCAACAAGAATTTCACACCCAATAAGAGGTTCCATCACCTCCCATATAGTATTCTACCCAGGCAAGAAGATAAGGCCTTAGAAATTCATCTTCTTCACACTTGGGCTTCACCATTTTCTTCTTCACCTTATATCTTCATGTAAGAAAGCCTAGTGCAGAAACCATGACAACAATCCAAACCCCTGATAAATGTCCTAATGCTCTGATTTGAGACTTGCTCCAAGGATTTGATCTCCTGATATTGGTAACATTCTTCAAAGTCATTCTGGAAGAAAACTGCAACACAAGAATTATATTATGAATTGTGAATATTAGAATTGACACAATCTAAAGAACCACAAGTCCACTAAAAGTTGAGCCATTGACCAATGTATCCAAACCAATCCCCATCTCTGAAATGAGTTCAGGTTTTGTAAGCTCCTCAAATTCATTTATTGCAGAGGAACAAACTTCATCAAATGTCTTGAGGCTGGCAATTAAAAATATTTGAAATTTATAAGTAAAGAGGCATCTGTGAACTAGGAAAACACCAAACACAGTGTCAAAAATTGGCTTATAAAGTTGAAAGAATGAACTAGGCATACCTTGTGTGTGTAAAGAGAATCCCATTAAGGTGAACAAAATGAATTCGAAAAGCCTTGTTAACCTCTGAAATATTCAGTTGTTTTCTCTTTGATATGGCTGCCCCTTGTTTCTGATCCTTAAGGGAAAGCCTCCCATCACCTCTCCCTCTTCCTCTCCCACCAGCACCTTTTGTAGGGGTCTGCTTGGTTACCGATACTTCCATCTCAGGAAGCAACTGAGAATAATGTTGACGATTCTGTAGAAACACAAATCAAACTAAATCCTCAATAGATGAAAGAACTGAGCAAGCAAAATACTCTTAGCATACACTATGGAAGAATAAAGCCCAAACTAAAATTGGAAATTCTCATAAGTTATCGATGGGCATGCACAGAATTGGCTCTAATAATAAAATGGTCAATGCAAGACAATCAAGAATTTGTAAACCTGATGTACAATAATAAAATGTTTGATATGGAGAAAGATCCATCATCTCTGATTCATGCAGCAAATTGTTGTTCTTGCAAGTTAAATAGTAACAATAATCTTCAAGAGACTAAAAATATAATACACTAAACGAACATATCACTGCCTACTTTAGCCCTGGAACACCTACGTGAAGAGCCATACCAGACAATTCATTGTAATCAGATTTACTTCACAGGAAAAAAGACAAATACCTCGTCAAATATAATAATCAAATTATATCTTGCTGTAGAGAATGGAATTCCAACTGCCAAGCTTCGAAAATACTGATAGACTGCAACAGGTTCATCTCCCATGTATGTTGCTAGTATTGCAAGATGGAAACTGCAAACCACAAAATGATATAATACAAGATGAAAATGGTGTAGCTCAATGTTGGCAAATAGTTAGATACCAATATGATTTAATAGTACAAAGATAAATCAATTTTAGAATAGGGGTTGCAGTAATATAACAATAATACGTCCAGTTACTTCCCACAGAAAATTAATACTTTAGTTTGCTCACTTTGGAGGCAGATTCAGATAAACTAAGACAGATTAAAAAGAACAAAACCACAAATTGAGATCAAACTTGATGATGGGGATTTCCACTTGATGGCCAAAGTGAGGCAGCCTGCACATAGTAGCTTGTTGCAACTGAAAAATCACAGCTTGAAGATTCCCCTTCTCCATAAAGTTCCTTATAGCTCATTGTCTTTATGAGACACTAAAGAATGAGCTTAGCATTTGAGAGAACCCTACAAAGACTACTTGCCGAAAAAGCCTGACTAATTTTTGAGGTTTTATAAGGATTTTACAAGTATCAGGGTCAATTTTACAAGCTTGCTTGTGTTAGTCTAGCTTCTCACTGACTTGAAAATTTAGCAAGCAGAAAATGTAGCTAGAGTCAAAATGACATAGAAAAGTTCGGTTGCCACAATGATTACCTAGAGCTTTAAGAAGCTTATTCAGGGTTTTCACTTAATCAAATTTTTTTTAGATCCTTTCTGCCTACCAACTGAATCAATTGCCTTTTTGAACAGGGTACACACTCAAATCATGTACTTGATGAATTTAATTTGAGTGCAAAGTGATATAATTGAAAGTAACAACATTAACAAGTATTTATATACAACAGTCAATAAATGAAAGTTGAATTATATACAATGTTGATGATCATTATCATAAAAGTAGCAACAATATTCTACATGCTATGCAATGCTTTGTTTGAAATTTTACATATGTGTAGTAGTTCAATGAATGAGGACCTATATACATAGAGATGTTTTTGGCAGTTAATAACTAAACATATATACAATAAAAGTATTTCATGTCATATAGATGTAATTGACAGTGAGAAACTAATCATATATGCATGATGAGGCATGGCATCGACAACACCAATTGATGTTTATTGTGGTGCCAAGATGCGAAAGTTGTTCTTGCAAGTGAGCCTGCATTTTCCTGTGTGCATCTCGTTCATGGATGTGAATTGTTTTTTTCAATATTTTCCTTATCGGGATCCTTGTTCGTATATCTTGAAAGGTAAGTTCCTGCTATTGAATTTCTCAACAATATTCATATAGCATGTGTAAGTAGTCTATATCCATACTTGTTGGCCATTAAAAAGAGAAATAGTAAATGATAATAAACATGTTTGCTGAAACCATTTTTTTAAATAAAGTAAAATGAACATTTTTTTTAAATAAGTATAAAACAATATGAGGTTAAATGTAATAACAAGCAAGTATATGCGTATTTTGGTTAAGTAGCAAGTGGTGTTTACCATGGGTAAATTTGGAAGAAAGAGTGAATGGTTGGCTAGAGTGTATTCTCCTGCACAGATTTTGATGTGAGTAGTGATTCCTCTTGTTGTCTACGTTTTAGATATGGATTTTCGTGCATGCGTGAGAATGGAAATGTTGGATTGATTGGAATGTCTACCAATGACCTTATTCTTGAAATTGTAGTGAATATTAAACCTTGGCATTCTTTGGTTCCAATGTCTACCATTGCTTTGTCTAACGTCATTCCTTGTGACTTGTGTATCGTTAAAGCCCATGCCATTCGAAGTGGTATTTGTCGGTGTGCACCCCTTGTGATGGGGGAAATGGGTACATAGGTTGGGTGTGAAATGTCCCATGGTGTTCCTTTGTATTTCTTGAAGTCGACGACCACAAAGGATGGCAATTCTGGGGGCTTTGAGTCAGGTGTATAAAATATTGAAACGACTTTCCCAAGTGTGCCATTAACAAGGCCTGCATTTACCCACAAGTTGTTGGTGAGTATAACTTTTTGTTCATTGCATAAGAGTACCTTTGCGTCCAAATGTTCATCTTCTGTTGTAGTAGAAGTTTGCTGCCTTTGTTGTTCCGCAGAGGAAAGTGCTACTGGCATGTTCAATTTTTTAAGCATTGTTTTATTATGCAAAGCAACTGAGTTGTTTGTTGCATATAGGTGCATGGAGTCTTGAAATGTTTGTTTCTCTTCATGCGTAAGAGAGGAATTTGTCCTTGACATTAGGAGTTTCCAATCTTCAAGAGTAGGTGTTCCATTTCTGAGGTTTGTGAGGATCTAGCGGAAAGCAACCTGGGAAGGGTTAGCCCCTTGTTGGTGAAAAACAGTTGAAAGTGTTATGAATGTGTCAAAGTTGTGCCAAAGTGCAGTGCCATGTGATGTGCCAGCGTATAGAGGTATGTCTTTCACAGGTGGCAACTGACCTAAATCTCCGACAAGGATAATGGAGCGATTGTCGAATGGTGCATTTCGATGAAGGGGGAATGCCTCTCTTAGGTGATCATCAATGCGAGAAAGCATTTTTGGACCAATGAAGCTCATTTCATCAATGAGGATGTACTCTACATGGCGGAGTTGCTCTTGCAAGTGTAGGAGTGACTGTCCTTCAAGAGGATGCATTGATTGGACAGGGATACAAAGGGCAGAGTGGATTGTAAGGGAATTTATGTTGAAAGTTGCAACGCCAGTGGGTGCAAGTAACAATAAAGGGTTTGTGTTTGTTGGCGAGTTTTCCATAAATGCACATTGCAAACATTTAATTAAATGAGATTTTCCTATCCCAACTGTCCCTTGTATGATGATTCTGCGTGGTGGTTTTGGTGAAGGGGTTTTGAAGTGAGAAAGAACAATGGTAAAAGTTGTGTATTGGGTGGGAGATAATGTGTGTTCTTGGGGGAGGTTGGAAAAAGGATGATGTTGGTTTTGAATATTTGAGCGGTTGAATTCAATGAAATTTATGGCAATTTCTTGCAAGTGAAGAGGGATAGAAGTATGTGACCAATTGTGGTTAGCATCAAAGTCACGATGGCCAATCATTTCGAGGTCATCAATTTCAATATTGTAGCCTGGGTGGAGTTGAGAGAGGATTTTCCATTCATTCATTTGCATGGGGTCAAGAGGGGGGTTGGAAGTAGATTGGTCTTCAGTCTGTGGGGTTTGTGGGTTTTCAATTTCTCGATGGACATGCCATGGTGTATATGTCCCTTTCTTTTGTTCCCAATGTGAAATTATTTCCTCATCAGTGGAACCAATGTCATTGGGGAGTGTACGGAAAGGGAAATACAATAGTAGTTCACTCCAACAGAAAGTGGCATAACAAGGATCATTAGAGGAAGGGATGGCAATGTATCGTGGCAAGACATGTACAATCATTGGAGGGAATATGTGTTTCCATTGGTTTTGTTTTCGACGGGCAGAAAATGACCAAGAGCGTGCAAATTCAAGGAGGGGCAATGATTCCAATGAAATTGGTCTATTCATGTATGCAAGGATAAAGGTTGGTGTCGAAAGGGAATTCTCAGTATCTTGAGAAACATGCCTAAAAATAGTTATGTTAACATTCAAAGAAACAAATGTACAATTGCAGAGAGGGGTAGTTTTTGTAGCATATGGCATATTTCTTGTGCCCCAATGTCTCTATCTGCAATGGTTTCTGTAAGTATTTCGGATGAAAGTAACAGTAGGTGCTTCTGGAGTGGCGTTTTGCGAGAGACATGATAGCATTTGGCGGTAGCTCTCTGATCTTGTTTCTACTTTTGTTGCATACTTTGAAATATAGCTTAACACAGCATGGCGTGATAGAACAAGTTGACAATCAACATTTTCTCTCCAGATAGAAAGTAGATCGACATTGTGGATATTCAATCTATCATCATTATGAGCAGGGGTGTAGGTTTTTCACCCTTTATCATCAATGAACATTGAAGATGTGGAGTTTAACTCCCACGGTACTCCATATCAACAACTAAGGACATTGTCTTTTTTGCGAAGGCATGTAGATTCATGACACTTTGTGTGACATTGAACACAATTGACAAGCTCTTCATAGTCTTCAGAATGGGTTGACGCGAAGATTGATGTTGTGTCAAGAAGGCATGGGTTGTGAATTGTTGATTGGTGTAGTGCAGGATTTTGATGCTAGAGGTGTTGTGGATTCCAGGCAATTACGTAGTGATCAAAGTATTTATTAACATCAACAACTTCTGTTTCATTGTTCCAATCGAGATTGTCCATATTTGGTGCATCTTGTAACCAAATGAAGCCATGTATGTGTGCAGATCCTCTATGTTGCCATTCGTATCTGAATAAAATGTGAAAGTCAAAAATTGCACCAGAAAAAATTGCAATGTATAAATCAAAGGAGAGAAGAATGGCATGAAAAAATACATGCACCAATAATCAATTGTGTGAAGGCCTTTTTGTAGGACTTATTCGAGGAAAATTGTAAATCTGCAATGCATATACTGTGTTGTTAAATGTGGGTTTTTAATTATGTTTTGAATTCTCCATTGGTAATGATTGTTCAAACTAGAGGGAACAATAGTAGGCATGATCATGTGCAAGTCATGCCATTTGGTATCAACCACACTAAGAGTGAAGAACAATGTCGGGCTTCCTATCTGCGTGATCATGTCAGTTAGTTCACACCATTGCTTGTTCCAGAAAGAGCATGTTCCTTGTAAGCCTGAACTGAAGTGCATGACTTGTTCGGGAAATTTGGAATCTGGGAAGTCACGAAGAGCCAAAAAAAGTTGTTGGAAAGTTGTTCTCAATGTATTTCTTCACAAAAATAGTTGCAGTTGCTTGGCTATGGTGGTGCATTAGAATGTTATATAGGTAGTAACAAAATCTTGGATGTTGGCCGAATCAATTATCATGGTAGTGCAACAAGTGTAACACATATTCATGCATTTCAACTTTTGTAATTCTTGGTTGTGTGATCATGGCAATGCCTGTAGGAAAGAGGGTGGGGAATGCCATAGCGAAAAGGCCCTCAGTGTTGTATTCATTCATAGGGGATAGAGAGATTCCAGGCCAGTCAATTGAGCTGGTTGAATTTGGATTGGTTGAGTGCAAATAAGCACAAATGTGCTCAAGTTCAGTACATGAATTTGGGAGTATTGGTACGAAAGAAGAAGGTTGGATATCTAATGGGGTTGGAATGACATCAAGATCATAAGTTGAATCAATTATGGTTTGATGGGGTTCAAAAGAGGAGGTGGTTACATTATGAAGAAGAGAAGAAACATTTGTAGGTTGATCTGTAAAGCATAAATTGCAGATGTACTAAGTTGGACATCCTTGTAGTAGGGATCATGATTTAGTTTGTATTCAAGTGCCGCAAGTACATGTGACTTGCAAACAAAGAATTCATAAGCTTTTTCAGAAGGACCATGCCTTTTGATAATGAGGATGTCTAATTCAGAAACCATCCGAGGTAAATATTTGGCAATAACAATGATGTCCCGGGGGAAGCTGATTGTATGACCACTATATTTGTATTGACCACCATGTGCATGAGTAACTTGTAGAATGGGGTTCACACGTGCAATGAACATTTCCTCAACTTGTTTTAAATTTTGAAGGACATACGATTGTTCAGCGGAGTCCATGTTGTTAAGATGAGAAAAACGATTGGTAACTTTAGATGATGCACAACGAAAGCAAGAAAGGTTTCCATGTAAAAGCCTTGTTTTCATACCTGGGTATGATTCTTTGCATATTGTGCAAACATGCATGGTAGAAATTTTATCTACCCTGTGTCGAAAGCGACAATGTTCATCATTAAGCGGGGAGAGGTTATATTGGTTTTGATGAAGGTGAGTTGAATTGGTTTGCACAGTTGGGAGAGCACTTGAGGTGGGAAGGGATGTAGTAGAAGCAATAGGTTTTTTGTGGTTTTTATAAAGAAGGCGTCGATGTGCATTTATTGTATCTTTGTTTTGTGCATAAAGAAGACGCCTTCATGTGTTTTTATCCGCATTTTCATTGTTGCATGGCATATCTAAGCAAATAGAAAATAATTTATCGTTAGTTTGGAGACATAAGCAATGTAAAATGAATCAAAATTGATTTATTATGCATAGAAAATGTGTTACAAGTTTTAGAATTTCATTTTTTATGTGAACATCATAAAACGATAGTATGAATAGGTAAAAGAAATAAAAATAAAATTATAGACATATAAACAATCAAGCAATATTTAATTGACATTGTCACAAATGTTGATATATAGGTTATGCAAAGTTTGAAGGGGTAAGCATATGTTGGAATTATTGAGCAAGAGTGTTGTTAAAATATACATTATTGTAGCATCAAACATTCATAGAAATAGAGCAAGATAAACAAATTCAATTTTTTTTCAACGGCTTTGAACGATTGCATAAATAGATAAACAAGCAAAAATTCAATTTATAGTTATGTAGACGACAAAGGGAAAAAATATATATTGAAGATCCTACAAATGTTGATATATATATTATATAGATTGTGAAGAGGTAAGCATACACATGTTGAAATTATTGAAAAAGAGTATTGTCAAAGAAAGTGTATTCAACAGTGACAATTATAGAGATGATACTTCATGTACAAGCAATAGAATTCCTTGGACCCATGAAGCAATTTCAAAGGCAGCGAATAACATGTTGTTGTACACTGGACATTGCATAAATGTCATTGAGGACCTTCTTGCATGTTGAGTCATATTGATTTTCTTTTGAATTAACCAATATTGTTTGCAAGCGCTCAACACCGTTGAAGAAGTCTGCTTTGATGGAAAGTGTTAGCAGGAAGCAACAGCCTAAAATCCATCCAAAAATTTCTTGGAGATCAGCTGGTTCGATAGAAAGAAGGAATAAGTCTTTTGTTGTGATGCCCATGAGCTCATTTCCTGCATCATTGAAAGTTGTGACGTTTTCTAGGTGCCCGGTGTGGTCATGTAACTCAATTTTAAGTTTGTAACAATAGTCACATTCTGGGAAGTCGTCGTTACACTTTGTACAATGCCAAAGATTGTTAGAATGTTTTGTCACTTTTTTCATGCATTGCTTTCCATTGAAGTCTAATGGACATGCAAGAAAATAGAAGTCGTCCATGTGAAGAGCAGTCACAGTTGCACAAATCGCATGCAAGTAATTTCATGAAGCGCCTTTTGTGGTAATGCTCGTTTGGAAGCAACAGTGTAGTTTCTACTCAAATATGGAGAGGAAGAGTTATAGCCTGTTTCACGGAACCATGCACGGAGTTGCTGAGTTTCTTCAATGTTTGGATTTATGACAAGAGTGCTAGTGGAGACTGTCCCTATGGTGATTCCATTGAATTTAGAAACGTGACCTCCTTTGATTGCAAGGATTGGCGACTTGTCAGAATAGGACAATTCAACAAGGTTATGTCCTATAGATTGACAATAATCTCCCCATAGTCTTACGTGAATGCTAAAACTTGACTTGTCCTTTAATGTAAGTATTTTCCTTAGTGTTTCAGTTCCATCTCTCCGTCGAATTATCGAGGCAAGTGAGGTGGAGCTAACAACACCAATAACATCTACATTGGTATTTGGGCTTGCAGGCTTTAATTTAGCGATAGTTTTGAATTGAAAGCATTGGTAAGGAAAGGTTGGATCATCTACGAAACATGGCTTGACAGTGGATGCAACAAACAAGTAAATCTCGCACTTGTTCTTTAGGTGGTTGTAGTTTTGATTTGCTTCTTTAACTATGCCATTCGAAACAATGTATAGCTTCCCTATTTCGATTAGGTCATAATGAGATTCAACCAATTCAACAAATGCAGAAAGGTGGATCTCATCTTTATCACAATCAATGAGGTCAAATCCAAAGAATTTTCCTGAGCCATGTGCATTGTTGTAAGTCTTCAATGTTGTCTTTGCAGATGCTCTACCTTGGATTGACCAATACCTTTGGTAGGGATTGAGCGCCTTGAATGAGATAGTTGTAGTTGTGGAATTATTTGTTGGAGTTACTATAGCGGGCAAGGTCTTTGCTGATGAAGAGGAAGATTGGGATGTGCCTGCCTTTGCATGTAGTAGTGTTGATGAGTCTGTGGTCAATGTTGCTTTACGCCTCACAACCTTAAGTTCAACAACTCGAATGGACCTTTTGTAAATGAAAAAAAAAAAAATGTAGAGTCAATTTATTTTTTTGCATAATGCAGGAAGAGTGAAAAAAAAAAAACAAACAAAAAACGGAATATGGTGTATACAAATATCAAGTCTTACGAAGAGTATTGAAGCACCGTGCAAGCTACTTTTTAAAGCAGAATGATTGAGTTGACTTGGATATCTTCAGATGTGATTTGTGCACTATATGCAACTGGTAGCAAAGTCTTGTGTTGATATGTTCCATCAGAGAGAGTAATGTGGAAGTGTGAGGATGTAGTTTTCGATGACGTAATAGAGCCGATGTCGATTATTTGGAGTAGTGGTTGAATCTTAGTGGAACCATTCAGCAACAAAGGAATGGTGTTCTTAGTTAAGGCTGGCTCCATGTTATTAGCACAATACAATCTTTTTTCCGTGATGGAAAGACCTGTAATTCATTTTAATGCATTGGAAAATATATTTATTCATGAAATGATAATGTATGTAAGGGAAGCATGAATTAGAATTACACATTTAATTTTATAGAATTACTTGCTCAATATGCTATGCAAGAAAGACCCCAAGTATATAAACAAGTAGATCAACAATCTAGTTTCTAACACCCTTCATCATGCATATGGATTTTCAAACATAGACACATAAGTCTTGACTTTCTATGTCAGTCATCCACAATTTTCTGAAAATAGGAGCATTGCACAGATTTATTGAATGACTTGCTCAATATGCTATGCAAGCAAGACCCCAACTATATAAACATGTAGATCAACAATCTAGTTTCTAACACCCTTCCTCATGCATATGAATTTTCAAACATGGACACATAAGTCTTGACTTTCTATGTCAGCCATCCACTCTTTCCTGAATATAGGAGCATTGCACAAGTTTGAAACAATCACCCTACAACATTCTAATTCCATTGTATTAGTCTCCTTGAATGAATTCATCCTTGAACATACGTGTTAGAAGGTATTTTAGAAGTGATTAAACTTTAAAGGCACTTAATTGTGATATTTAAACTTGTCGGGTTTGTATTTCTACGTGCAGATCGACATTTTTAATGACAAGTTTTCGTGTTCTAACAATGGATTTACAGGTTTTCCAAGGCATAAATTATCCTTAGGTGTAAATCTTATAATAGCTTGAAATACCCTGTAACTACCTTGACCCAGCTCCTCCTTGCTAGCAGCTAGCTTGGCCCTCTTTCCTTGCACACAAGTCTCCACTACTGGCTTGAATTCACTGCGTACATGCCTCCTTTGGCTACCTCGAATTCTCTACGCACAAGCCTTCTTTGGCTAGCCCAAATTCTCTATGCACAACCTCCTATTCTCTAGTGCTAAGGGTCTCTTATACTTTAGGACGCTACCCCTAACACCTAGCGCAGTTTGACAGCAAGGAATTCTCTCTATGCTCTATGTATTGTCTCAACACAAATTGGTGCACCCTCTCACAAACTCATGAGCTATTGCCTTGTATCACAACCTTGAACACAAAACAATTTTTGAATTTTGTGCCTTCGTCCTCCTTTTAACAATTTGATCCATGCTATTATTAGAAAATTATAATTAGATAATTACAAATTTGGAATTGCAATTGTGATTGACTTCGTTAACTTAGCTCGAACTGAACTCTCTCCAATCATAACTTGGAGTTTATAACTCATCCTTGCCTCAATCTAAACTGAAGCTCCTAACTCGTCTTATCCAAAATTCGAACTGCCACTTGGAGACCCAATTAACTGACCCTCCAACTCCATGCATGATTCTACTAACTCATTCATCTCCATGAGCTTGTCCATGAGAAAAGGAACATCGATCATGGTCTTTCTCTGGCTAAGGCACATGCACAGAGAAGACCTTCTTCGCTACACTTTTCAACACAAAGGCTAGATTCTATGTTTCTAGTTGTCACCCAAGTGTAATAGTTCCATTTTCAGATCTTAATCAATTGTTCTTTCACATACAACTTAGCAGGTTTAATATTCACCAAGGTTCTTCCTTTTCTCTACGATCTTTCTGATATAAATATCTAAGGTTCCAATTTCCAACTATCTTGAAACATTCCTTTGCCTCATGCTATCCTAAAAAAGGATATTGAGCTAGATTCCATGTTTCTAGTTGTCAATCAAGTGTCTACATTAGTTCCAACTTATGGTCTTAAGCAGTTGTTTTTTCACATGCAACTTAGCAAGTTTAATCTTCATCAAGGTTCTTCTTCTCTGAGACCTTTTTGATATAAATATCTAAGGTTACAATTTCCAAACATCTTAAAGAGTCATTTGCCTTAGCTATTTTAGAGAAGGATACCAACTATTTTACAGAATTCAATGTTGAAATTATATAAATAAATTATGAATGAAATATTTCTAAATCTACACTTGTTCTGGTCATTGCTGCCAACAGGTTATTGACAGAAATTATCGGTGTGAGCTCTCCACCTCAGGCACAGAATGATCTATGGTTGGGGAATTTCCTTGCTACAAATTTGAGGAGGGTGGGCAGGGCTTTGTTTCTCTGAGGTCTTCAGATTGCAGCTTTGTTTCTCTTTCTCTGGGGATTTGTTTTCTTAGCTACCAATCCTCGGCAACGCATGTGCAACCGTCGAGGAGGGCGGGGCAAATGTGGAGAAGAGGGCAGTTGGGGGGCCTACACCAGAACCCAACCCCAGGCCTAGGCCTATGAGGCTACCGAAATCTATCATGTTGTTGTTCCCTCCAAAATCAAAGCTGAAATCTAGTACTTTCATACCATTCTTGTTGAAGAATGCTTTGCTTTTTTGGATTTTGACATTACTTGAGAGGTTTCTCACTAGGTTTTTAATTTTGGGCATACTAGAGGAAGAAGGAAACAATATTTAAACTCAATTACTCTCTATTGGCAACTCAAAACTCTTCTAGACAGAATGTCAAAGGAAAACCAAAGGAACCGTGTAACATTTTTTTTACATTTTTTTCAGCTTTGAATGACATGAAATGCCCCAGAGATTTCAACATTCATGCCTAGAAAGTTTGGATGCTTGACTAGCACACTTAGAAAGCCACCTCCATTTTGAACTGAAGCCACCAACACCTCTTGGTTCCAAAGACCCTACACTTGTGACTTCTTCTCAAGTTGATGATCTCCACTAGGTTCTTAATTTTGGGCATACTAGAGGAAGAAGGAAACAATATTTAAACTCAATTACTCTCTATTGGCAACTCAAAACTCTTCTGGACAGAATGTCAAAGGAAAACCAAAGGAACCATGTAACATTTTTTTTACATTTTTTTCAGCTTTGAATGAGATGAAACGCCCCAGAGATTTCAACATTCATGCCTAGAAAGCTTGGATGCTTGACTAGCACACTTAGAAAGCCACCAACACCTCTTGGCTCCAAAGACCCTACACTTGTGACTTCTTCTCAAGTTGATGATCTCCAAAAATGTTTTCCATTTTCAATTATTAAATTGATAGAATGATAAACTTCCATATATTTTTGTATTGGTATGACTTTTATTCAAAAGGTTGTCGAAAAAATCTAGTTTCCCTAATTGAGATCACCTTCCTTGACTTTAGTTAATCATAAGGAAAAGACATATGGATGATGATGTTTTAAATTTTTGAAGTGATACCAATTTAAACTTTAAGAAATAAAAATAAATCATTCATTGAATAATGAAAAGTAAGTTTAACAAGAGTTACATAGTAGCTACTAACTACGAAGTGGCTTATATATAGCTTAATTAAACAACTAATAAAATATTGTATTATTAAATGGCATCACCAAAAATTAAGAAATATGATTAATTAATATTGTTTATATTAACATACATATATCTATGTGTGTTTTATTTTTATTAACATATATAATTGTTTATAATTATATTTATTCAAATATGTTTTAATATAATAATTAATTAACCTTAAATGGAAAATATTGTTAAAAAATATAATTCATAAAAATATAAATAATAAAAAATAAATAAATAATGGGAATAAAACAAAAAACAAAAAATTAGTAACTAATAGAAATGGAAGTTACTAAAGAGCCCATAATAAGACCACAACCAATCACCTAACAAATAAGTAAATTTAAATAAAAATAAAAATTGAATTCCTAATGTTAAATTATGGATAAATGTTATAATTTTTTGGTCAAAGACAAAATACTCTGTCAAAAGTAAAATTGAATGTGTTATACCATGTTTATCGTTAATATAATAAATAAATTACTTGTTATAAAATATTTTGTTAATTAAACACAATCTAAAAATTGTTGAAAGCATCATATTATTAATTAAAAATCTTAGTAAATAAAACTTAAAATAATAATTTTAATTTATTAAATAATGAAAAGTATTAAATCTTAATAAATAATACTTAAAATAATGAATTTAATTTATTAAATAGTGAAAAGTATTTTTAATAAGTAAATTATTTGTTTCAAATTAAATACAGTGTAAAATTTATTAAAATTATTATTGAAAATTTTAATATAACAATTTAAAATTAATTTTATTCTTGCTATTTTTCCAAAATTTTAATATAAAGAAAAGTTACATGTTAACACGTCACTACTTATGTGTATACATGAATTTTATGTATATAATTTTTAGTTTATTTGATCAAAATTATATGTATAAAAGATGAAATAATGTAAAATAAAATAAAATAAATTATTGAAAATTTATATATTTAAAATTGAAATTATGTTTTTATTTTAAAATTTTATTTGTATTTTTATTTTAAACGATGAAAAAATAGCTATAATTAATTAGAAATATAATTATTTCAAAATAATTTTAAATATTTTATTAATTAAACCTATATAATTAGAATAAATAATCAAATATATCCTTAAATAAAAATTTATATTTAAAATTTTAATTATATTTTTATTTAAAAATAAAATAAATTTATTAAAATATTTATAGGTTTAAAATTATAAATGAATTCATTGAATATATATATATATATATATATATAAATTAGTTTTTAATTTTAATTTTTTTTATAAAAAATAAAATTAAGTGTATTGTATCATAGATAATTTGTTGTAATGATAAAAATGGTAATAGAATGAGAAATAAAATGGAATAATATTAATAACAGAAAATAAAAACCCAAAATTTTAAAGTATTGTTGTAATTCAATGCAATGGATATTATTGGTAAACAAGGCCATATAGCTAGCGTTTCCTGCCACTTAGTTTAATTATTGAACTTTGACCACATTTGAACAAGGGCTACATTGTAGATACTCTTGCTTAGTGTAAGTATAGTTGAGTTAGAATAAAAACAATGAAGACAAAATCCTAGAAC